>JACTAT010000254.1:778220-790720 GCA_014526335.1 Chrysaora quinquecirrha
GACTATTATGGATACGGAAATGGAAACAAACAAGAGTGGTATCAAGATTCCTATGGCTCACAGTGGAAATAGATTGGTCTATTTCTCCCTTTGCCTCGTCTGTAAAATATACACAAAACACCTGCCTGCAATTTTGTTTCTTGCAAAATGCAAATCACTTTACCAAAAACATTTTGAGCCAAAAAATAATGAAAAGCAAGACTAAAGGCTAAACAATTTGTCAAAAATATTTGAAAGCCTGAAGTTGCTAAAAGACCTGTTTTGCAAAACTGTAGATAGTAGGACACAACAATTGAACTTATTTGTCATTAACAAAAATGGAAACTGTTTAAACCAGAGTGGAAAAGTGTTAATCATTTGCTTACTTGGAAGGAAATTTTCGTTGCTGTTTTTTAAATATAAAACTTTTTGCATTTTCTCATACAATCAAGTAGAACAAAATTTTAAACAAGTGAGAATATATAATAACGTCTGCCAATCAAGGCCGGTCATCTCAGACCTATCATGGTGAAGAAAAGTTGATTTTGTGTAAAGAAGTTTCTTTTTCAAATTAATATCCATTCAATTTATATGCTTATGTTTCTTCTGGAAAATCTGAAATTGTCGAATTTTCTTTCAAATTTTCAATCTATTTCATTCTATATTTTTCAACGTCCAAACTTTATTTCCATTTTGTAGCATTCCAACCTGATGATGATTCCATCTTAATCAAACAAATACCTCTCAAACTGAAAATTCATTTTCTTACATTTCCGTTTTGTACTAGCGTTTTCAGATGTCAACTGCCGTAGTCACTTTGCAAAATATAGTTCGCATCGCTTTTTTATAACAAATGCATTTGAATTTTCAGTTTCTAACTAATTCCTAGCTTCAACAAATTTGAATTCTTATCTCCAAGAACCATTGAAACATTTCCTTTTTGCCACTTTGGCTTGTTGGCATAAGCAAGACAAATGCTGGTATGGTGCATAATTTCCTTTTATTTCGGCAAGTTTATTTCTCTTTCCCGACAAGATGCTGGCGAGCTGAGATAAACAGCTGAGATTTTTGTCTCCTGCTGCCAAGGTAAGTATACAAATACATTTACTTGCTTTCCTTATTGTTTGAAATATCTTCCCGTGCTGTATGTTGCGAATGGACAAGAACCTCACTTGTCGATATAGCAGGATTGTTAGCCGCCTGCTGTGGGTCTAAGAAATTACCATGAAGGACTCTTGTTTGGATTCCAATGGTGATAAAAGAGGAAGAGGCTAGAAGCAGCATACACTGGGAATCATTTATTCATATGCAACCATAGCCTCTTCAGGCTGGATTCATATTTGCACCTTTCTCGTGAGCGAAGTGTAAGGGTTAATACCTTACAGTTTGTATTCTCTTGGATTTAAATGCAGTGATAAGACTGAAACCTGTGGCACAAGTGCCATTGCGATCCGGGACTGGACCGACCTAGGCTATTTACTTTACCACGTGGACTGTTCCATGGTCCGTCTACCAACTGAATACAATCATTCCTGGACCTTCCTTTGACTGACAATGTTGAAGGTGGAATGTTTTATTTAGCACCAGTCGCTGGAATCTCTGAAGAAGATGAACTAAGGAGACATCAATCCTGGCTGTGATGCAATGGTGGCCATGGCTCGACACCCGACCTCGTTGAGCTCCTGACATCATGAGCTAAATGATTACGCCAGGGTGCCGGGGCACTTAATGGATCTAAGATTATCTTGAAAATCTTTAGAGCTGTTGGCATCTTGAGGAAAATTCTCATTCCTGTGACTAGGTAGACCTCGTGGTTATGGGTAGCAAAGGAAAAGAGAATTTTAGGGTAGCATCCCTTTTAAGTTTCTTTGCAATCCAGTGCACCAGTGTGCCACTTTCTGATGACTGCCCGCTTCATTGGGAGCTGATTCTAGAATACCGAGTATGATTGATCATACCTCATCCTTATCCCTAAACCTGCCCCGTATAATTGACGAATTAACTGAATGGCATAGACCCGGTTGGTGTATTGCTGCATGAGAAATTGGTGGACCTTTATTTAAATTGATGAGGTAGATACTGAAGATACTTATAGCAAACAGTACGAAATAAAAGAGAAAAACGCGAAGGAAAGCATAGAAAAAACAAGACGGAGTTCCTTCAAAGGTTCGTTATATCGTATTTACTATAAGAAGTACATAGTTCTTTGTATATAACACAACTAATATTCTTCGATCGCTACATTTAAAAATTCACGATACGCAGCATTTACGTTGTGGTTGACTTGGAGGGATGTCCACAAGACGTTCAATAGGTGTTCAAGACGTTCGTTCGATGTATTGTACTAGTAATTGTTATCTAGTTTGTCAACCTGTTCTCTTGGTCCCCTTTTCAGCTGATAGATGTCAACTATTTGCACCATAAGATCCCTCTACAAGACTGGTCCTACATATGCTAACAGTTCTCAGCGGGACATTTTCTCGTACGTTGAGCCAATAAATTGATCGGCTATTCTTCCAGCTTCTCGTAAGCCGCTCAACAGTGCACCATGGACCGTCGCTGGATAGTTGCGAATGGAGTGTTCACCGGCAAAGAAAACTCGTGGAATATTCGAACCAGGCTGTATGGGAGCTCCAGGTGTTGGTGGAGGGGCAACTGGTGTAGCCATTGTGTCGTAATCTTCACCGGATGAGCCAGCTGCAACGTACGAATATGATCCACGCGACCACTCATCGGATTTCCAGCGAGTGACTATGATTTCTTTTGGCTGCCAAAGAACACTATATCATCAGTAAACAAGGCACAGAAGTTATAAACTGTTTTGTTTTGTATTGAGCATCCTACTTTCAGGTAAATTATTTTTACCAGAGTTCTTATTCGTCTTCTGTTGACATTTGCAACACCAGTAAATATGTAGTTGTTCACTTGTAAACGCTCCAGAGGACTCCCCTCTGTAAGAGTGCGTTCGAAAATTTGATTTTTAAAAGAAAGTTTATAATTTCACTGTGGTCGTTTATATTTTTGCCTCTTCTGTTCTTGTCGTCTTTTCACGCACTGTCTTTTGAATTTTGGTACATTTTGAATCTTTTCAGGTCGCGTTGCGGAATATCTATCTGCCGCCTTCAGTCGCTCAGGCACTTTAACGAAACAGCTGGATTGCAAAAACCTTAAATTTTCTACTTGTTCCTCAGCTGTGCTTGTGCTGTTGTTACACGGAACAATTTTTCTTACTAAAGTGTTTCGCATTGGCGAAAATAGCGAGGATTTGAGTTTACACTATACCGGATAGCTATCGGGGCGCCAGCGCCTTGCCTTAACCCATATCGGATAGGGCAAGTGTTTACATTATACCGGATAGCTATCGTTGCGTCTTGATTTTCATATCGGATAGACCCATTTACACTATACCAGATAGCCGAGACAATAGAAAATTCTCAATAGTTACATCCGGAGCGGGGTGATTTTCATATCACCTACACAAAGAATGTCAATTACATCCGGAGCGGAGTGATTTTCATATCACCTACAAAACGGAGCTGAAAATCACTCCAATTTTTGGAGCGTTTCGTATCGGATAGCTCTGGCATAGTGTAAACACCAACCCTATCCGATACTCCTGAAAATCAAGACGCTCCGAAAGCTATCCGGTATAGTGTAAACGGGGCCTCAAATTGTCAAATAAAATTTGCTCCTGTTTAATTGAAGTATCTATCCCCTGCGCGAGCGTTCTTTTGTTTTCTGAATCCCAAGACGGCATGTTTTTACGAAATTGTTGCGCTGCCTTGCTCAATGAAATTTTAACCAATCAAAAGAGCTTGCAAAAATGAAGCGTGGTCAATGACAGAGAATTTCTCTTTCACAAAATGTCTGGAAAGGAGAGGATGTCCTTGAAGAAAACCATACTCTCTCTTGTGAAATCGTGAAATATTCTCATAGTGTGGCCAGAAAAAGTATCGAATGAAAACATTCTAAGTGTTTCACAGTCTGTGAAATTTAAAGCAACAAAATAAAAGTTTTTCCGGAAAACATGCTGTCTTGTGAAAGAGAAATTCTCTGTCATAAAATGTCTGGCACAAGTGGAATGTCTCTAGGACGGGCGTTTGCGTGGATGCAAAATTTCCAGGCCAGAAAGCAGGTAAGTAATTTCTGAATTTTTCTTTGTATATTACAGAAGTTTCTAAATTTTCTTGAAAACTGAGAGTTACTATTAAAGTCCTAAATTTCTTGGGGCATTTAGCTCGCAGAAAGTCTGGAAATTAAAGTTTTTCAAAAGAAAGAAAAATTGTGTCTGAAATTTACACCGCAGGGCACTCTGTCAAGATAAGTCTTACAATTACTGCGCATTTTTAGTCTTCTATCTAATAGCAAAAATGGTAGCTACTATTTTATTTCGGCACATGGATAATCAAAGCCTGATGCTTGAGGATATTTACTATGCGTGCCGTATCCAGGCATGGGACCCCTAGTTTAACGGTCCTTCCGAAGGACGGCAGGGTGAGTTGTTTAGTCACCCATCCAGATGCCAACCTCACAAGACCAAGCTTAACTTCATCTGTCTGACGAGAACTGACTGAAAAGGTTGGCCACTCGGCCAGCCACTCTAAATGTTATTTTTGCAGAGGAAGTCGGATATGTTTGTGTTCATTTATTCGGCCATTTGTGCCGAATTTCCCGTTTTCTCTTGAGACTTCTTAGCATTTGAGCATCCGTTAAAAATGCGTGCTTCTCGTTTCAGCCGTGCTTCTCGTTTCTGCCTGACCAAAATCTAGCGCTTAATATACCTTTAACAGTGTACAATTGATAAATTTCTGCAGGTTACAACATTTTTCAGTGCGCAAATCACAAACATCACAAAAAGTAGGTCGATCACCCACCGGAAAGGTTTCTTTAATATACTTAAAAGATATACCTTGTTGAGATTTCCGAAACCCATTCTGTCGATGGCCTTCATTTTCCAATCAGGCAATGGTGGATTGAAGTTGACTGCTGGAGGGTTTTGTTGTTTTAAAACTCCCAGAGGAAGTGTTATAAGCACTGCATCGCCTTTGAATGTTTGTGGATTTCCCATAGCTATCTTCGGGTTGTTTACCGTGGTCACTTCGACTCCTTGAAGAACAACATTACTGTTTAGGTAACACAGTTTTGTTAGAGGATCAGAGAAATATTAAGAATATGGACTAACTAACACATAACGGTCATGATAGTATAACCTCTTAAATTAACTACAGTCAAAATATGTTTGCGATTTTCTATCAGTTGTGTTTTAGTACCTAAAACGAACCATCATTCAGACATTTAAGAATTGCTATACGAGCAATGTTTGACAGCATTTCCACGTCACAAGCATTGCTTGCGAAAATAAGCTAAGTTTCTTGCGCAATGTTTTTATAAATATTTCAAAACATGTTCAACTAGCACTGTTTTGTGGCATGCCCAAACAGTCTAACATTTTGCTAGACAAGCAAATTTCAAATGTTTGACAAACAATATTCGATCTTTTGACCAGGGCTTGAGTGCTTATAACAGCGTATATGCAGAAAAGCGGTAATAAGTAATGTGAGGGGCTGAGCTATTGGCAGTCAGAAAAGGATGGTGAAGATGTGGACTAGGTGGGAAAGTTCCCAGTTTGGAATGCACAATATCTTTTAATCTAACTCCTTTCAAGCAAGAAATTTCAAGGACGAAAGGTATCTTAGTTTATTTCGATCTATTTTTGGACAAATGTGTTTACTTAACAAAATAACTGGAAAATTAACAGTCAGTGGCCAAAACATTAAAGACTTGAATAGGGAAATGGGCTAATAAACGATATTAAATGTGGGCGTCACATAAGAGTTTTCATTATCAACATCGCCGTCTTCACTTGGTCCGTCAAGGATGACGTATATAACGGTAACTTGGTGGTTATGTGTTAAAAGGGGAAAAAGTCACCAGGAATAAAAGAATGAACCTTAACCAATAGCACACTCACTCACCTGATCTTGTGTATTTTACATTCCTCACTGCTGTGTTCAGTCGGATATCAAGTCCCTCTGCTAATGCTCCAGGAACACACGAATATCCATTGCTTACGGTCATGTGACTACCAGTAAACTCAAAATCGTCATCCTGGTCCCAGTGCTTCAGCGATAATGCGCTAAGTGGCGTCGCATTGGCGAACTCGAGATTCGCGAAATGCCAGTCGAGGATTTGACGATCGCGAAGAGAGAGATAGACGTCACTGAAAGAAAAATTGAAATAATGCAGGTTAAACACCACAAGATATAGACATATTTAGATGGGTTGTTAATTGTAGCGCCGAAAAATCTACATCGAAAGCTGGCCAAACGATCAAACATTGTTGTTCAATCATTTGAGATTCGGCTTTACAAGCAAGGTTTGACCGTTTGGCCATGTTGTAAAACATTGCTTGACAAGCTGAATTCCTTCAGAAATGGTTTTGCTGAAAACTTCAAAGACATTATATGCTTGTGTCAAGCGAAAAATGTTTGACGAGCAGTGTTTTGCAAGGTGAAACATGGTCATTCACAAGCAAATCTCAAATGTTTGACAGACAATGTTCGATCATTTGGCAAGGACCTAAGGCTCTCACAAAACGAATAAAAAGTTGGCACATACATCATCCAACATTGTTGGATCAAACATGTTTCTATCGTAAGGGCCACCATTTTTTTACGACGTTTGGTTATTTATGCAAGCAAGTTAAAATTTGGTGAATTGTAGTTAGTTTTGTTCCAGGCACAATTTCCTCCTTGGAATCTCGTACACCCTTCGCTGGGATTTCTATTGTTTTCAAAGAAACCCATTGGAAATCCTCTTGTTTCAACAGGAATCTCGTACACCTTTTAAAGGAGTGAATTGCCATTGATTTTGCTGTCGAAATTTCGCAATGTTTTGACACGTTTTGGATCATCGTTCAAAACGTCATCCAACAATACTTGACAAAGATTGTTGTGCATTGTTTCACGAATGTTTGATTCGCTTGTTGGCCACGCTTTCCGACTACATCAAGATTAAACTACCTTGGTGGATTTATTTCCAATTCTTCTATCTTTTTATCAAGCTCTTTTTGTTTTTCTGCAAACTCATCATATTCCTGAAATGAAGAAGGCAAATTTTATTCTACAACACCCAAGAGAATTTGGTTCTGCCAAACGTATGCGATGTTATTAGTGCACGGCTACACAAAATTAAACGTGTTGTTAATGCAATGCAATAATGATCCTTGAGTTCTCCATATAGCTGATGTTTGGAACCAAATTACTGAGGGAAAAGTGAGGGGGTTAGGAAATTTGTCGGAATGAAATAAGCTTGTAGTCGGAAATAATTGTGACTTAATGCGTTCTTGCATTATTTTGTGGTATTTTCAATGAATAAACATCATTTATATATCAGGAAATAGCTTCTGAAAGCAGTGACCAACAGAAATGCATTACTTGCTCAAATGATAAGAAAACCAAAACACCAGAAACAAGCGGGAGGTTTGAGTAAGAGGGGTTGGAAAATTTTCTATAACTCAATACGCGGAGGCGGTTATTACGTACTCGGGTAACTGAGTGAGATTCGAAATGATAAATCCACAAAAATATCATCAATTTGAAGTAATTTCAATCAGTTTCAATACCACAAAAATGAGACGTAGGATGTTGCACTTAAAAACTTTGTTAATGGCAAGAGTCCAGACATCAATGTTTTAGTATGCTTTAGAGAGCAAATAATACGTCCACATTTTCATGCTGTTAGAGAGAGAACAATACGAAAACCATCGAACGTACCCTAAAATAGGCAGACAGATCTCTGAGCCTGCTTCTGACTTTGAATTCATCGGTGACATCCCTGCATAAAAAATTGGCAAATTTAGCAACGAATTGTTTTTTTTTTATTTATTTTAAAGTATCTACATACAATAAAAACAACCTATCATGACTAATTAAGGATCAGGATCTCAATGTTAGTCTTAAATCTAACCTTGGTGGCTTCTTTTCTTGTGCAGACATCCATTCTTTATGTGTTGTCTTGATGTTTTCTTGCAATTTTAGCATCTATTATAAAAAACCCTATTACAGCTAATACTTTGCAGTAATGCTTAATCGGACTTTTAGCATCGATAAGTTTTGTCTAGAAGCATATACGTGTATATGTCTTGAAGAAATATTTCAGTTCTTAATACAAAATAACAATAATATACCTGAGACTGTACAGCTTGTAAGCCACCTTGCAGATCAAGTATGGTCTTTGCATGTTTGCATTGCTCTGTCTTCACTTGCTTCTCCATCAGCCTGTTATTAAGAAGAGACTATTATCATTCAGTAGTTAAAAAAAACTATTTATAAATAGATTTTTCCACAAGTTGCATACCACAATAGATGGGATTCGAACCTGGACTGCATGACCAGAGAGCAAACGACGTTTCCACTGAGGTATAGAGCTCAATGAAATCGATATGGCTCTCCTCCCGTTCAATACATCCCAAGGCTCTCCTCCTGTTTGATTTCGGTGTTTCGGCTATGTTGAGCCTTCTTCAGCACCATATGCTTTTGTATTTATTTCTCATGAATTTCCCATCTTTTGTGGTATGCCACTATTTTTAAATATTTACAAAGGGGGAATGCTGCGTTCATTGCAAAAGGTTAAAAACTAACTTGATAACAAGCTCAAGAGCATGTCCAAGTGACAGTGGCTTGCCATTCAAATCATTGAAGTCCAACACGTGAGAAACATAAGTCGTTGCTTCCAATAACTTATTAAATTCCCTTTCAACTAATTCGTCTTTGTCCTTTGGCACCTGGAACATGAGAAAAGCAAAGCTTTTTCAATATGAATCTACTAAGGAATATGATAACAACGAATGATAGCTTTGGAAAACAAGCAGGGTAGGGTGGGGAAGTTTGAAAAAACTGGGATATGAATTCCCTACTTTCACATGTGCTAGAAATATTTCTTTCATTCTACATTTTTTAAATTTATTTGAATGTCATGCTGTTAACACTTCATTTTATCTATCTTAATAGGTCTTTTCAAAGAGGCCTGGGTCGGATGCGACATTTTTCTGGAAAATGGTAGATATTTCCAGTAAGGGAATCCTCTCCGCGTGCAACAACTGAAATTTCGGTCGCTTCAGGATATATTGAATATTAAATATTACTTCAAATTCACGTTTGATTCAAATAAAAGTGAAAGAAAGGCCTCAAATCCCATCATATCTGCTCAAGGAGACATTTAATGAAAAATTTTACTGTTCGTGAGTTGCTTGTATGTTGTTTCCTAAATTTCTGCACATATTTTCAATATTTATTATTGCAGATTCCTTTACTCTCTTTTTCTTCCATTATTCGCGAATTTAAAGAAAAATTTGCTGAACTACCTCCTAAAACGACCGTAATTCCAGTCGTTGCACACGGAGAGTTGCCTTACTGGAAATGTCTACTGTTTTCAAGAAAAGTGTTGCGCCCGACCAAGACCTTTTTTAAAGGTTTTGCTGTTTTTGTTAAGATTATACACAAAAATTAGCATTTCTTTCGTTAGAAAATATTTGAACGAATGTCTAGTTTATCACAAACGTATAATAGACTCATCACTGACGTGGTCACGAGGTAACCAATATCAGTTGATAGCTACTGTGATGAAAATGACTGACTACTCACTATGAGGCCGTTTGATTCAAAGAGAGGACATCTCTGTCTGATCTTGTGAAGTTCAATATTAACTTGATTGCTGATTATTGTCAGCGGATTTCCACCTTGAAATGAAGATCAGTTGCATTAAAATAAGTGAAAAAGTATTGATAAAGGAAAGTGTAAAACCGCAAATGCAAAAGGCAATTTTGCTCTGCAGTAGAGTTATCTAAGTATCTAAGATCGCTTAAAGTCGAAAGTAAGTATTCTTAAGGGTAGGGAAAGCACTTGTAAAACGCCAATGTTTGCGAGAGCTTTGAGTGCTTCAAACTATAATACAGTAGTTATTTTTGCAAGTAGTTAATTTTTAAAATTTTATATGCTAGCAAATGTCCTTTGCATTGTCTTTCTGAGAAAATTTGTAAGCTGCATAGAAAAAAATTATGCCCACCTAGCCCAGTAAGAACCATAGCACCAAGATCAGCAATATACTGCCCTTGCCTAACAGTTGCTACTCTACCGCCGACTCGTTCCTAAAACAACCAATAAAACAGTAGAAACATGAGATATGAGAACATATTAGAACATTATCGTCGATTATTTCTAGGTTATGTTAAAAAGAGGTTCTTTTTTCTGGGTCCTGCGTGATAGCACAGGGTATGGGGGATCATCATTCATCGCGGATAAGCAGTAAAGCATATGTGAACACATTGTCGGCTTTCAGGTTTGCCACAGGTTTGAGAACTAGGCTCAAAGACTGTGATGAATAGCAATGAACAGAAGGTTTTTATGTCTGATACTCCTCAGAATATAAATCGCAATTTTCACGTATCGTACAATTCATTATTTGCAGCAAGGGTATATTCTGCCTTCCGGCATGCTTCTGACGTTTATACTCGGGAGTGTCAGATGAAAAAAGGCTTAAAATGTTCGAACACAGTCAGAGGAAAGGAAGTTTCTTTTATTTATGACTATGGTTCGAAGATGTAACCGCTATAAATCGCAATTTAGCCGCTGTAAACAACTAATCAAAGACTATAGTTGCTGCATGTAATGTCAGCAACAATTCAACTCACTCTTGCTTCCAACACAACTGCATCACATCCAAATGACTGAAGCTGCCTGGCTGCAATCAGCCCAGATATACCAGCGCCAATAACAATTATCTTTGGTGGAATTTTCACTGTAAGAATCAGATATAATGTTATTAAAACAATGTGTTATATCAAAACACGTCAAGAAAACGATCGTGAGCTCAAAAGTTTAGTGTGGTCCAAAAAGTTGTTCACGTCAAATTTACGTCACTTTGACTGGTCCAAAATGTTTCTGCTGTGAGGGAGGCAAACAAAAACATAACATATGGCTCAGTCATCAGTCAGTATTTATCTGACGTTTTCCCTAATAAGGTCAGCCGGTGATAGGGATTATATAGCAATACAAATAAGCTAAAAGGTACATACACTGTGGTCTGGCTTTTAAAAATTTATAGATTCCGAAATTGATGAGTCCATTTCTCTGCAAGAATGTGTGTAGTCTGTGTACCAAAATTCTTTCTTCTTCTGCAAAAGAAAAGTAAAATGGTAAATCGTAGGGGCCCCTGATGGGTTTGGCGTGATGCGTTATGGAGCATTTTGTTGAACGTTATTGTTTGAAAAGGAAAACTGCGTGAAAACGTGATTAGAGATTTCTGCGTTCAGCGTGAAAAGCCATTTTTAAGGCGTTATCACGTGAAAAATGTTTTTTGTGCGTGAATACGTGAAGTGGAATCAATTTGTTCAATAACTGCTTCATGACCCTTTTGGCGTAATGGCGTGAAAAGAGCTAAGAATTGGCGTTATTGCTTGATTGATAGTGCCTATGGGGGGGGGCAATAAAATCATGTACAGTATAATTCCGTTATAACGTACTTGAAGGACGAAATATTTAATACGGTATAAGCAAAATACGTTATAAACAGAGTATTTTCTATTGTTCTTTTGCTCCAGGGACTATATAAGAAAGTACGCTAACAGCGGCACGCTATATCTGAGAGAACGCTAAAAACGTATAACATTGACCTTTATCAAAACATGAATTTTCACATATTACACAAGCAATACGCAAATGATACTAATTTACTTCTAGAAATATAGTTTTAGTTACCAGGCGATTTCTGATGTAAAGGAACTTCTTCTGAAGATGTGGATTTTCTGGGGTTATATCTCTGAAGCAATCCAGTTCTTGAGCTGTCATTTTGTCAGCAGGAAGTCTGCTCGCAAATGCTGAACCTTCCAAAGCTAGATGTAGATTGAAGGCCATAAGATTAACAACAGGAAATTGATGGACTTCTAAAAGCTATCAGTTAACTTTGCAGAGAGAAGAGAGGTCTTAATATTTGTGCAGGTCTGAAATTTTGCTCAATGTTAAGTAGAAAGCTTTTTGCAAGTTACAACCAAACACTTCCATCATTTCAATAAAAATTGCTTCCTATTGTTTTGGCAATGTTGCAAAATGACTGAACATGCTGAATGTGATTCATGAATGAGTTAAACAACACTTTTGGTTCACATGCTTGCCAAGTTTCTAATTACAAGATCAAAATTTGATGATTAAGTCTGCAGAATCACCTAGACATATCAATTAAACACTTTTCATCAAATATAAGTAAAAGAAGGCACAAAATTTTTGCATAGCTTGCATAAGATTTCAGTAGAAATTCACTTCAGAAACATTCCCATTTGTGGAATGGCATGATACAATATAAATCATTCTTATATGAATGCAACCCCTGAGAGTACCACTTATTGGAATGGTACAAGTGTCAATAATAGTTCAGTATCTTTCCTGTGTGAACCAGTTTCTAGTAAGATGGTTTCAGGATAAACATGTTTGAAGAATTTATTGTTGAATTTATTCAGAAATCATTGT
>JACTAT010000254.1:793220-800049 GCA_014526335.1 Chrysaora quinquecirrha
AGCACTATATTGTAATTGGGAAATAGAATGTGTTTTATGAGTGTTAGTTGCATTAATCTACGATGATTTTACAGCAATTATGAATTGAAAAATAACAGCATTAGGTTTACAATCAAAAATTCTATTTGTACGGGCGCTTGTCTGAGGCGTGCTAAGGGGTAACTGACGTGTCGTGTCTATCCCTCGTTGATCTCGGCAGCATTAACCCACCGCCCCCCTAAAGCCAGTGACCTCTAAAAGCTTCTTTGCTTGATTTTTAGCATTGTGCAGAAGACACAATAAAAAACTCGTCTATCAAACTAAATAATATACATTTTCAACATGAAAAATAAATTAACCAGAATATCTTTTATATTTGCATATTTACAAAGAAAATACCCACTTTATCTTAAAGAACTGATCTATATGCACTTGGAAGGAAGAAAAACTAGTACCCTAGGCTACTGAGCCTCGAGTGGACAACAGGCAGAATGCGAGGACGGAGGAGGGTATTGGGGATTAGAGCGAGAAAGAGGGGTCTCCTTCTCTCTCGTCCCTTCTCTCCGCGCAGTATCCTTCTCCGTCCCTTTCTTTCTCCTCTGTTGTTCTCTCGTTTGAAGCTCCTGAACCCAAAGCAACAGAAAGCCCTCCTTCCTCTATCCGATACATGTTATTGTTCATCGTTCAGTCTTTCAATGTTCTTTAAGATAATGAGTATTTGTAAGTGGATAACTAACAGCTGGGTGAAAAATCTTCGCTGCCCATCTGAAGCAAATGGCAGTCGGAATTCTAAAAAAAAAAAACAAAATAAGTATAGAGTCGGTGAAGGTGAAATTGTTTATTTAGCGCCAGTCGCTAGGATCTCATTAGTAGGTTAACTAAACGAGACCTTCACCCTGGCTGTGATGGTACAGTAGTTGGGGATCGAGCCCCGGCCTCGCCAAGCTTCTGACACCATAAGCCATCTGGATTACTATAGACCATGACGCCATAGTACCTTCAATGCAAATGCAGACCTTCTGCTTATGCCTCCAGATCGATATATATTCTAGAATGAACCCGCAGGCAGCGAACTCATTGATTGAAGGAACTCATTAATCGATCTCAGAAAGATAGCTGAGTTGACTGGAGGCTTTGTGGAAAAGTAGCCACCACCTCACGAACTTGAGCCGGACGCTTTGACCACTCGTTAACACCATCAATAAAAGGCTAAAACTTAGACAACGGTTTTTCAGAGGGGGGCCTGCTCTTTTTATGATCCTCATCGACATATCTACAGCTGAGAGAAATTAAAAAGAAAAATCTCTTCTTTACCTTTTCACCCTGCTTTGCTGGCTTTTTACTCTTCGCATTTCCAGCATTCTTTTGCTTGTTGTTGCGATCGGTAACTCTCTCTGCCCAGCTAACTTCATCATTTTCATTGTCATTTCGGGCATTATCACGTTCCTCGTTTGTTGTAGATTTCCCCATTTCACATCTGCTGCATTTCAGCGTCATTCTTCTTTGTCGCTCGATCTTAATTGCCAATGGTTGCAAGCGTAAGGGCAGCTTTCTCGTCAATCGTCCATGAGCTGCCGCCACACCAGCTTGATGGGAACAGCAAAACTTTTCCATTTCAAGTTGATTTATAGCTATTTCTGCAGAAACTGCACTTGAATGCATCGCATCTCTTGCATTTTCCCTTACCGATGATGCTATTGCCCATGCGGGGCTATAAGTAATTGCCTGTACACCGGCTTCCTGGCCACGTGCCATTCTCCCGTCAGCGCTGGTATCTTGGATGGGTTCCTCTGACATGACACTGATTCTGTTCGTTTTCGTGACTCCAAGTGCATTCTTCCGAACTCCAATTACATTCTTACTTTGAGCTTTGAAGTGCTGCACGGTATCTTCTTTTGGTTTGCTGGATCTGTCAATCGCCTTTCTTGGTTCTCTTTGCGTTATAGGGGTACCTGACAATGAAAGACTTTGTGATTAGGGTACTTTTGGCGGAAAATCGAAGAAACATTAAACAGTAAACGGTAAACGGTTCTATCACGCACGGAAGCACATTAAAACATTAGCCATGCACACTATCTTCTTTCAAATATGAAAGTTAAACGCAAGTCAACTTTCTATAGACGGAAAATTTCCTTACCGCTTTCCCACTTACTGTTACCGCTTATCATTTTCCGTCAATGCCATGAAGAGGAAACAAACCTTCAAGTTAGATAACTGATGCATGTTGTGACAGTTTGAAACAATGGAGAATAAATTTTTACGTCTCTCAGTGCACACCAGTTTATGTTTCAGGTTAGGAATAAATTTAAAACAGTTTATAGGGGCTTGATGATGATGCCCTTTACTCTTCAATTTATTTTGCCTTTCTTTGTCCTAAATACTTTTAACAGAGCCGGTGCGAGCTCAATTTTCAGGACGAGTATGTTTTCAGATCCTTTTGTATAAGGCTATACCTAAGCCGAGCCTCAATTAGGCGATATTTTTCACGCGAAAAGGTTTTTTCGCTATACACACATGTGCAGAACTGAATCCCCTGTTCGTTCTTTCTACTGCGAGTGGCAGAAAGTAGAAATTGCTTCGACTTTATGTTGCGAAGGCTTTTCGCGCAAACGGTTTCGTCTAGTGAAGACCCAGCTTTAACGTATCAAGACTGAGACTCTACCTGGTAACACAGGGTCATTCGCCCAAGAGCCCACAGCATTTCTTTTCTTAGTCTCCGTCAGACGCTTCTGTGCCATCTTTCCGTCTTCCCTCTTTACAGATTCACATTTCTTCGACACGATCATATTCGGCCTAACAGCATTGCTCTTCTCTTCATCCCTTGAAAACATTCTGTTAGCGATCTTTGGCTGTATTTCTCTATTCGCACCATCTACAGCTCTCTCATCCCGTCTAATTCTTCCTCCCACTTTGCTGTTTTGAGCTGATTCCTCTGAAATAACACCGATTCTATTGGTTTTCTTAACCCCAAGTAGACTTTTCCTGTCAGCTTTCATATGTCTTGTTGAATCTACTTTCGGTTTCACGTCTTTCTTTACAATCGTTTTTCCTTCTTTGTGCATGGTGGAGGTACCTAAGGTGGAAGGCTCTTTTTACATGTATGTAATGGCAACCATAAACGTAAAGAAAGTTAATGAAAAATATTCAACAGTTAATGGAGCAATTCAAAATCAGGAAAAGTAACGGAAACACGGTCATTGACCGGAGGAAGGTCAGTTAGAATAAAGGAAAATCTTTTGCCACACCCGAAACACGCCAATTTTAATTGTGAAGCGAGGAAGGTTCTTGGTGTTGTGGCCGAGTGGTCAAGGCGCTCGTCTCACGATCGCAAGGTTGTGGGATCGAATCTCGTCAGGACCAATGGTCGGGAAGTCGGGACCACTTTCGACAAGCCTACAGTCACCTCAGCCGTCCATCCTTCCGAGGTTGGTAAATAAGTACCCATGGTATTCGTTTTAGAATATCAGTCTGGGGGCACAAGCTGCAGGTCCACATCAGCGTCAAGCTGCCATACCCTCGAACCTTTGTTAAGAAATAGAATGCTTATGCTTGCTTGCTATGCTAGGGGCACTTTTGTCTGGAAGAAGATTGAACACTTTTCTGGACTCTTTAAAGCATAAACTTGTTGACAGTGTGATGTAGGTAGCATCTATAGGGGGTATGGTATACGTACATGCATTTGAGGATCTAGCAAGGGCCAAGGGGGGGGGGGGTAACCAGCACAAAATTGTTGAAAAATAAATCAATAACAAGGGCGTTGTCTTTAAAAATCCATCCCATAACGAGGCAAGAAATTTTATTAATTAAAAATGAATGCCGCCAAACGCTTTCTCAAAGCCTTTTTCTTCTTTGAAATACCTTATCGAGCCAATAGGCTTCACACTGTTAAAGTTTAAACTCAGACCGGGAAAAACTTCTAAGGACATCAGATTACCCGGAATGTTTATTTAAGTTTAACAAAAACATGGCCCATGACCAGGGCGTAGAATCAAAGTTGCCCACAACCAGGAGTGGTAAATCTATACCACCCTATTTTTACGATGCAAAGACTGTATGTACCTTGAAAAGAAGCAGCATTCGCCCAAGATCCTTGTCCCTTCTTCTTCTCTTTCATATTTGGATCTTCTCTCCTTGCAGATTCGCATTTCTTTGACATGATCATATTAGACTTGATGAAATTAATCTTCTCTCCACATTTTATACCTCTATCATTAGTCATTGTCTGAAGCTCACTTTCTGCGTTATTTTCGTGGTAAACGTCATTTCCTACAGCTCCAGGCAGAAGCGTGCTTTCTTCTTCATTATTATAGCTATCACGAATCTTATTTCTTTGCGTCAGTCCTTTTAACCCAGGCCTAGGCTGGCCTTGTGTTCTCGTTTTCTTCTGTGCCGAATCCCTAATCGTTCTACCAGTATCTTTCACTGGTGGATCATCATTACTTTGCCACGCTACTTTGCTTTTGCCTCCTATGCCAACACATTTCCCCTATAGATTAGAAATGACGCATATAGAATAATCCTAATAACACTGATTCCCCTCACACCCCCGATTACTCGAACTTTCACGAGCTCGAACTGTTTTTTTAGTTCTCCTCGAGCCTGTACAAAAAACTACGCATAAAAACCCTCGTTATTTCAAACACCCAACAACTCGAACTCGAACTTCAACTCGAAAATTTATTCTTCCGACAACAAACCCGCTACAGGCTGACCCGATTTATTTTCCCTTCGAGATGTCGAAAGCGCTGTTAACTCGCAAAATTGCTTTACTCGGACGATAACCATGGGTCCTCAGAGGTTCAAGTACCTTCATTGTCTTGAAACTGAAATTGTTGGTACCAATAGATAGAAAGGTTCGATTTACTGGGATTAGGTATACTCTTTATACTGTACATCGGCTGTACATCAAAATAAACACGTCCGGAAAATAAGACTGTTGGAGAAACTTTTATTCCAATCTAAAACCATATCTGAACGATTGAAGAAGCCCCAACAATTATCCGAGATTTTTTAGCACTTTTTTGCTTGTCCATTTCGTTTAAAGATTGTTTTAAATCAACGCTATTTTATATAAGCTATAGTCAAACCAAATGAAAATAAAAATCAAACCTTTTCTGCCTTGATCGAAGTCTTCTTTTCTTTTGCTAATCTCTGAAAAAGGCGCGTTTCCTCCTGCTTCGAGTTTTTCCCTTCTTTTTTCACCCCTTTTATGGCTTTTCCATTTCCATCGGCTCTTGAATTTTCCTTTTTCCCGCCGTTTTTGCTCCTCTTTTGCTCACCCCCAAGCAATATCCGATCAATTTCTTGTCTCTCTTCTGTTGAGAACCCTGTTTTACAAGCCTTTTCTTTCGTCGGTGGCAAACGCAAAGCTGGTGTCTTCTTTTCCTGTGGCTGCTGCTTACTTTGTTTAACCTTTGGCACATCATGCACGGCTTCGGTATCATCAATCATTGAGGCTGTATCATCGTCTATTATATTCTGTCTCTCCCACTCTTCAAGGTCCTCCAAATCAGAGTCATCATCAGACGCATCAACGGCTTCATTGCGAGTGAATTTCTGTGTATCTTTATTCCACTTCAGCAAAGAGCACTTCAGTTTAAAGCGTTTGAATGCACTTGTAGATTTCTCTTTATCTTTATCATCTTCAGTCTTCGGACGGTTCTTTCCTGAGTTCTTTCTCTGCTTGCCATGCTCAATTGAGTCTACATCTTCCGCGGGATCTCGCGTACCTTTGGATGCCTCCCAGTGGTATATAACATTCGACACCATACTAGAAACTCTTGTAACAGGATGTCCACGCGTGTATACACCTGAAAAAATAAATATATATCAGAATACAAGAACGCTAGGATGGATGATGGATTCTTCCACAATAGATGGGAATCGAACTTGGACTGCTTGGTCAGAGAGCCAGCTTACGACGTTCCCACTGAGCTATAGAGCTCAATAGAATCACCGAATAACTCTCCAAGCCATACAGCCCAAGGTTCTCCTCCCTTTTGGAAAGATCACAGGTATACCAAAGTTGAAGGTATCATTACCATCATCGTCATAGTGGCCAACACCAAGCTCTGAATCCGTCCATTTAGCCATAGAATAGCGAGACTCATCGTCATATTCTTCATGAAATCGCCCATATCTTCTTCTAACGTTGTTCTTCCTCATTATATCATCGTCAGCCCAATAGCATTCTCTATCAGACTCAGAAAACTGCATATCCGATGAAGATATCGGTACAACGTCATCACCACCGCAGCAGAAGCAGCCTGTTATGTAGCTGTATATATTAGCAACGAAGTAGCAAAATCGCTGCAACAAAGTCTCGTCCACTCTTGCCTCAGGGGCTCTTCGTAGACGGACGCGTCGTCCGCCCACGTAAATGTTTCTCGGCAAACACGGCATCGTTGAATCGCAACGGCGCGAATATCTTGAAAATATCAAACGAATATCTAACTAGCTGTGAATATCTCACTGAACTTCGACTCGAAAAATCGAAATGTGAAGTTTTGAAGTTTGAAGTCGAAATTTGCAGCGAGTTTCATTGTGATCTGACGTCACAATCAACTGAGACTGCTCAGTTGCCTTAGCTGCAGAATAATTATACGTCAGATGAGTGATAATTCGTATAAGGTCTTTTCGGTTCCGGCACACCATATTTATAGACTTATTACATTCGTCGTAGTCTACGCTCCTCCACACTACACCACCCCGCTCCAACTCTGAGGAAACAGATGTATGTTGTTGTAGTTGTTAGAAGCTGTTTCCGAAAGAGTGGGAGGAAGGTAATAAGTCTACCATATTTATACGCCCGGGCGTCTATTATAATTCTTAGGATTCTGGTGTTGCGTTT
>JACTAT010000254.1:803805-819640 GCA_014526335.1 Chrysaora quinquecirrha
GAAGGTTGAGGGTTTCAAGACCTACTAGGGCTTTGAGGCTTTTGATAAGCCGTTTTTAACAGTAAAGCATTGTTGAAATGCACATGAGAACGTCGAAGCTTGGTTGAAACACGTTCAGGCGTCACAGATCAAAAACGTCAAAAACATATTCAATTGCAAATCCAAATGAAAAAAAAAGAAGTGAATGAATGAAAGGTCATGCCTTTGCATGAAATAAAATAAGAAAAAAAACAGAGATCTGACCGAAAAACAGATTTAGAAAGAAAAGTGGTTTTTGACTGAGCTTGAGAAATGAAGAAATCAATTAAATTTTTTTGGCTTCGACTTCCACCCGAAACGGCAGCCAACTGTTTAGGAAGGTCAATGAAAATGCACGAAAAGCAAAAATGCTGTTTTTTTATATGTAGATCAGTGTTAGTATGCAAATTTATAGGTATGTTTGCGTATATATATTTGCTATAAAAGACAACAACCTGCTTCACATAAAGCAAAACGAAAGGCATCGGACTGAAGGGCTCAAGGGAAAGGGACCACTGTAACCACTGCTAGGGACCACTAGAAAGACCACTACACTTAAAGAACCACTAAAGGGACCACTGCACTGTTGCACTCACTGGGACCGGATTACTGTTGACATTGTGGCCAAACCAAAACCCTGTATCACTACAAAAGACAACTTTGAAGTGCGTTCCTCCTTGATCCGTTCAATTCCATGGTCCGGAAAAGATCCATTCTCATCTCGTCAAAACAAAGGGGCCAAAGGCTGGTGGCAGACAGGATTCAGTGCCGTCTCGGTGTCCAGAACAATAACATACATTTCGATCAACCCCTTTGTTTTTCAGTTTCTGGTTTTCCTTGTTGGACACAGACGTTGCTTTCGACTGCTTGGTTTTGTTCATAAATGAAGATTCTTCTGCGTAAAGATGGCCTTCACTCGTCTTGTGGTTGTCTTCGCATTACTCTGTACAGTGAAATCTTTGGTGGTTGACTACAAAGACTGTGGTAAGGTCTTTTGTTGTACAAAACATGTTTTTTTCCTGTTATGGCTTTTATTTTGTTTGTTTGTTGCGGGTTGTTTATCACTCGGTCATAAGCAGCAAACAAAAGGTACTGTTTAAGATTGATGATGATGATTTTTTTGTCATTTTTCGCAAGGTTCAAAGCTGGGGAAGCCTGTCAAAGTGGAAATCAGTCCATGTAAAGTTCAACCATGTGCTTTGGTGAGAGGGACAAATGCGTCCATTGACGTTTCTTTTATATCAGGTATTTTACTGAATCTTACAGCTTTATTTCATTTCACCTGATTGTAATTTAAACAAAATATAATGTCAAGTTCAGGTCCCTTTATCAATACAGTAAATGGGGTGCTTCTTGATACTTAAAAAACTAGACACGCCCACTTCCCAGGTCACATTTTGCAAGGGGCAATTCACTCCAAAGAAATCTCCTTCACCCTTATTGCAACCCTATTGTTTCGGAGAAACTATTACAACTCCTCGAAATCTCGTTGTTTTAATTTGTTCAACCCTCTGCAGGAATGAAATGCCCCTGGAGCTTTAGGAATCTTCTTGCATAAATTTGTCGACAGCAAATGAACCTGCCTAAGATTATTTTTTAAAACAAGACACAAAAATCTGAAAGTTGCGAAAATTTTTCTGCAGTTTTTGCAAGCAGTGTCAAGGTTTTAAAAGCATCATATATGGGACATGTTCTTCACTGTTCACTGAAAAGCTTCACTGACAGAGAAAAAAAGGGAAAGAAAACCCTTTTCCTGTCAAGAAGTTTAATTGCTGACAACTTCTTTATTTTTTAGCTATTTTAGTCCATATTTTTCATTGGCTGAGAACAAAAGTGTAAAAAGTAAAAACCTTTGTTTTTGAGCTCAAAAGCACAATATGATCACATGGTTATCAAATGACAGCCAGTCAAACTGGTTTCCTTCTTTGATATGTCAATCAAAGTTCATTCTCAAAGTCCTCAACATCTTTTTTGTCCAAGCCCTTGCATAGCCTTTCTTATGTTAATAATGAATGCAACATTTTCCATTTAAAATGCAGACAAAAGCAAACTTTTAAAAATACAATGAAGTATAAGGTTAAAATGGGTTACTCATAAAATCTAATAATTTAATTGTTTACAGGACACTTGTTTTAGGGAAGTCCTCCTTCAGGGCAGGGGGCTCTTTCAAGGAAATATGGTATTTTCCAGATTTAGTTATCAGCAAGGATTTTGTTACCCGCATACCTTAACTTAGCTGCACAACTAATGACATTGATCTTGATATGATACATATATTAACATTAAGTAATTCTATTATAGATTAAGACTAAAAGGTTGTTCTTATAAAAAATCGTGTATAAGGTGTTAACGGGCATGAAATTACTCTTCCTTTTTATGTCCGAAGGACATATTAAGAGGGTGTCGTGGAACGCATGTAGGCATAGAGAATAGATAGGTAGGCAGGCATATAGACGCTTTTTCTTGCCAAACCGCGTAACAAAAGATAAACCACAAATGATAGGAATTAAACTTTGAAATCGCCGTTAAGTGTTGTCGTTAGTGGGCATAATTAACAAACTGCAATTGCTTGCCGAAAACATCAATTAGTATCAACTTTAGTGTAGCGCAGTGGAATAATGCGCTTGATTTTTGGGCTAAGGGTTGTGAGTTCGATCCACGATGCAGGAACATTCTAACATCAAGATTTCCGAAACTAAAAATTTGACACCATGGTTTTCTCGCAAAAAAGCCGGCTCGGTCGAGCTTCGAACAAAAGGTTTGACTACAATATTGCAAAATGTTGCTCGAATCTAATTTGATTTGATTTTTTATTTTGAAATATTTTCATACAATTTTGATTGGGTTGTTATTGTCAGAAGTTTCTAGAAGTCGTCTCAGGTGTAAGATATTTTCGTGTGAAGAGAGGAGGAGATTGTGGCGCAGTAGAAATTGTTGCCAAGTTAGACAGGAGAATTTTTTTCAAAACAGATTCTCGAAGCTCAATTTGTTGATAATTATTGAATTTATCATGCGTGCATATTTCCGTGTTAAGATGAGAGGAATTGATGGCGCAGCAGAAATTGTTGCCAATTTCAAATCAGTTGATGTCATATTTATTTCGGTTGGGTTGTTGCGTTGTTGTCCGAATATTCTCGAAGATCTCACGTGTGCTGTGCATATTTCCGTGTAAAGATGGGAGGAAGTTATGGCGCAGCAGAAATTGTTGCCAATTTTATTCTAATCAGTTTTGAACAAGAAGTTGGTGAGAAGAGAAGGTAAGTGCGACAAATGATAGGAATTAAACTTTGAAATGGCCGTTAAGTGTTGTCGTTAGTGGGCATAATTACCAAAATGCAATTGCTTGCCAAAAACATCAATTAGAATCAACTGTTAGTGTAGCGCAGTGGAATAATGCGCTTCTTCCTTGGGCCAAAGATTGTGAGTTCGATCCACGATGCAGGAACATTCTATAACATCAAAACTTTCGAGAATAAAAATTTGGAACTATGATTTTCTCGCAAAAATGACGGCTCGGTCAGGCTTCAAGAAAAGGTTTGACTACAATATTACAAAATGTTGCTCAAATTTACTGTGATTTTATTTTTTATTTTAAAGTATTTTAATTCAATTCTTGATCGGGTTGTTTTTGTCAGATGTTTCTAGAAGTCCTCTAACGTGTAACATATTTTCGTGTGAAGAGAGGAGGAAATTGTGGCGCAGTAGATATTGTTGCCAAGTCTGACATATTTTTTCAAAATAGTTTGCGGCCTCGAGAATCATCTAAACATAAATGACTCAAAGTTGGCAATCAATTCTTCTAAGTTCTACTAATTATCGAATATAGTCATCTGCATGCCAATATATATAGTCACCTACATGCGAATTCTTGTGATAGTTAAATTTATTATTACGGTATGCGTGACTAGAGATTTTCTATTTTCGATTGAAAAGTTTGGAATTTTCCCTTTCTTCCAGGAAAGGTTCATCTGATCATCATTGTCATCATCCGTATTATCAACATCAAAACAATCATGATCATCATCAATCCATCATCATGGTTTTCAGCTCGGTCTTCAGCTCGGTCTTCAGTATCGTCATCATCGTTATCATCCTCTTCAAAGTTGTCTTCATCTTCAAAATTATCATCATGATCATCATGATCATCGTCTTCATCATCATCATCATCGTCATCATCATCATCAACATCATCATCATCATCATCATAATCATCATCATAATCATCATCGTCATCATCATCATAATCATCATCATCATCATCGTCATCATCAACATCATCATCATCATCATCATCGTCATCATTATCATCATCATCATTATCATCATCCTTGTTTTATTCTTCGTCATATTCGTCATCATTGTCATCATCTTCAACGTTACTATATCATCACCATCGTCCTTCGGACATTGCTACAGCGTTGCTATTTTTCTTATAGCTTGCTGTTGAATAAACCCTAGCTATTATTGTGACAACACACCTTTTCAACTATTAAGTGCTTGTTTTCAAAATTTTCAGAAACTTCTTTATACAAAAGTTTGATATCAGATTCGGGTTGGCACTTCAGTTTAAGTCTTCAATTTTGTTTACCCTTTTGTTGCAATTTTCCACAGTCTAATCCCATAAAAATTTTCAAATGTTTTATCCCTAAAAACTCAACATCATGAAGACTGAGAAATAAAATTAGCCTCAGAATTAAACAACAAGTTCTTGACTTAACTTATAAGTGCTGTTGTTAGGTAATTTCAGGTGATTTTAACTTTTATAACATACGGACTTCAGGTGATTTCAGGTGATTTTAACCTTTATAACATACGGTTAGCAACGTTATTTTTCTTTTTTTAGCTAAAGCTTGAAGCTGAATTGTCATTGATAGATGAAGAAAACGCAACTGATATTGTTTGTGTAATGATACCAGTGCAAATTACAGATTGATCAGCAGCAAACAAAAGCCCTAATCTTTTCAAATGGAATGGGTGTCAGCACTTTCATCAAATATAGTTACTGGCTTCAATCAATTTTCACATTAAATTAAAACTCTGCTTTAAATCAATCCATTATATGATGGACTTCAATACTTTCAATCAAATTAAATTAAATTCCATAGTTGGATAGGTTATATAATGTTGATTTTTGAAATATTAATGAATTAGCCTGGGGGTAGTTATGCATTCAATTCCAGATGGGGAGGGGGGCTAATAATATATTTTGCTGGTGGGATGTGCACTCTTTTCTGCATACCCATTTTTTCTAGTGCTTTTTCTAGCCAGTTTTCAAAAGGAATATTTTGTTAGAATGGGCTGTAACTGCAGTGTTGCACACACAGTGTAGACAGTTCACCTTCTGCTAACAGTAAATCCAGAATGGGGGGGGGGGATGCAAAGAGCCGAAACCGATCACGAAAGAACGAATGTGCAGCGAAATAAAAGCAAACATCAGACAGATTTAGAAGACCATAAATCTATCATATTTATGAGCCACTTTTCGATACAATTTTAATACGCTTTACCTTGTAACTATTTTCTTCGTTAATTTAACACACAAATAGGCTAAATATGTCATAAAAATCTTAGTCCAAACCATAGACCCCCGAGAGCGCGGTGGGCGCACTTGCCAGTGTATAGGGTCAATCGTCATAGTGGGCGTATTTATCAGTTACTTTTCGTTAAAATTTCAATATTTTTTGCCTTTTAACTATTTTCTTCCTTAGTTTAACACACAAATAGGCTAAATATGTCATAAAAATCTTAGTCCAAGTCATAGACCCCCGAGAGCGCGGTGGGCGCACTTGCCAGTGTATAGGGTCACTCGTCATAATCGGCGTATTTATGAGTTACTTTTCGGTATAATTTCAATATTGTTTACCTTGTAACTATTTACTTCCTTAGTTTAACACACAAATAGGCTAAATATGTCATAAAAAGCTTTGTCCAAACCATAGACCCCCGAGAGCGCGGTGGGCGCACTTGCCAGTGTATAGGGTCAATCGTCATAGTGGGCGTATTTATCAGTTACTTTTCGTTAAAATTTCAATATTTTTTACCTTTTAACTATTTTCGTCCTTAGTTTAACACACAAATAGGCTAAATATGTCATAAAAATCTTAGTCCAAATCATAGACCCCCGAGAGCGCGGTGGGCGCACTTGCCAGTGTATAGGGTCACTCGTCATAATCGGCGTATTTATGAGTTACTTTTCGGTATAATTTCAATATTTTTTACCTTGTAACTATTTTCTTCCTTATTTTTACACACAAATAGGCTAAATATGTCATTTAAAGCTTTGTCCAAATCATAGACCCCCGAGAGCGCGGTGGGCGCACTTGCCAGTGTATAGGGTCAATCGTCATAGTGGGCGTATTTATCAGTTACTTTTCGTGAAAATTTCACTATTTTTTACCTTTTAACTATTTTCTTCCTTAGTTTAACACACAAATAGGCTAAATATGTCATAAAAATCTTAGTCCAAATCATAGACCCCCGAGAGCGCGGTGGGCGCACTTGCCAGTGTATAGGGTCACTCGTTATAGTGGGCGTATTTATGAGTTACTTTTCGGTATAATTTCAATATTTTTTACCTTGTAACTATTTTCTTCCTTATTTTTACACACAAATAGGCTAAATATGTCATATAAAGCTTTGTCCAAATCATAGACCCCCGAGAGCGCGGTGGGCGCACTTGCCAGTGTATAGGGTCACTCGTCATAATCGGCGTATTTATGAGTTACTTTTCGGTATAATTTCAATATTTTTTACCTTGTAACTATTTTCTTCCTTAGTTTTACACACAAATAGGCTAAATATGTCATAAAAAGCTTTGTCCAAATCATAGACCCCCGAGAGCGCGGTGGGCGCACTTGCCAGTGTATAGGGTCACTATTCGTAAAATACAACACCATTCATGACGCCAATGCTTTCAATATGTTCATTTCATAATATGCCATATTTATAACATTCTATTCATTCTACTACAGTAGCTACATAAATTTATATGTTCATGTTAAGAAAAAGAAAATAATGCATCCGTACTTTTAATTTAAATTTTTTCCACAACAAAGCCATTAGAGTACAGTAACACTTCCAGAATTTTCTATTCATTACATACAGTAACTCAATGTTGCGAATTGCAGGCTAAGTACGTAGCTACGTGGAAATATAAATCATGCAAGGTTGAAGTATTCAAAAGTAGATAGCTTTCAAATCTCCAAAGGTGAATTATTTTTTCAAAAAGCAAGGAACTGCTTTTTGCATTGTCTTTAGCCTAAAGCTACTTTTTCGTACCTCTACCTTCAGTTCTACTCTTTTCTATTGATAGCTACTGGGCTTTTATGTATAAACTACATGTACCATACCTACGTAGGCTGTATATTACTTAGCAACTTTTTCCTCAATACAGTAAAACATTCATATCAATGTAAAGTGCATTAACAACGATGAAATTTTTATTCCAACATTAAAATCAAAATAACATCAAAACATTGAAATAACATCAAAAAACTTAATTGTCTTAATTTTTGCTTCGGTATCAATGGTATATCTGTTTTGCAAACGTTACCCTTATAATTTTTGGCAGCTAATTGGGGGCTCTTTCAGAATGTTTTTCGACGCCACTGCAAACTAATTTCTTTGGATATTCTATATTATTATGGTTGCTATAGTCTTAATTAGTCTCAATGCGTTACTTTAGTGATACAATTGCTAGATTAGGGAAATTCGAACCAAAGACGTTCTTGCTTTAACTATTTTTCTATAAACACCAACTTAATAATGCGCTAACTTTATAATGCAAAGGCGTAATCTGAGTAGACCGACGTAAATGTTCAAAACTGGTTAGGAGGCAATTTTCAGGCAGGTAAGAGGAGGGGAGAGGATGCAAACAACGCAAGTAGTGGCAGATAATCTTGGGTTTAAGGCCCTTATAGGTACCACATTCACAGCTTATTTATGTCGACTACAGGATATCACCTCGCAAAGTCAGAAACTCTTCAATAATGTTGGCAACAATAACAGAAAGTAAATCACAGCTTCTGCGGCCAGGTGGAAACCTCTCAGGGAACTTGTCAAGAAGAAAAGAAAGTATCTGCTTACGTGCTAGTTCGTATTTCTCATGACAAGAACGAATAACTTTCTTAACCTATCATCCTCATCAGCTTCCTCTAATATAGTATAGACTTTAACTTCAGCCAAGGTTACACCTTCTAGACGCAATATACTACTCAGTAACTCTCCACTACTAAATAGACTATTAAGGAAATCATCCAACTCGACTTCTTCGATATCGAAGCACTCCTGATGATTTCTAATTTCTGCAAGCTTTGCATTCCACTTATCTTTTCGCCATTTTTTTCGCTTTGAGGGTATCTTCAATATCTTAAAGAATTCTGAATATAATTCTTCAACTGACCTTTTGGATCCCGTTTTTGTTGACTCCGCACGTCGAGCGTTACCTAGTCCCTTGCCGCTTGAATCACTGCTACCTCCTGCACTACTCAATCCTTTGCCTTTGTTGCTCGACTCAGCACGTCGAGCATTATCTAATCCCTTCCCGCTTGACTCGCTACTGCCTCTAGCACCATCAACTTGTTTACATCCATCGCCTTCTATCTGATTACCATCTAAGCAAGAGGTACATTTCCACTGTGTGCTATTCAAATCGACATTCACGCATTTAACATGGAAGTGCTTCGAGCAACTGTCGCATATAACAAATACTCCACCAAGATCAGGCATCAAACAATGGCAATACAAATCTACTGAAAACTCATATAAAATGCCTTTATTCTGTCGTGGACTATCTGAGAACTGCACACTTTTAAAAGATTGTTGTGCTAGGCAGTCAATCAGTTGCTGTCTCAGTGATTTGTAATTGTAGTTAATGCTCATTGGATTTAAGCCCCTACTTAGAGTCAGTGCATAGAAAATCGCTGCAACTCCGCTGTTTGCGTTTCTTAGGATTGTTTTCACATCCGCCACACAAAGAGAGAGCTGTTCTTCGTGAAGATTCCTTAAACTAGCAGCGTAGCCATCGAGATCTCTATGATATCTTACTTCTGAGCCTTTGCTGGTTTTGAAATGCCGTCTAGGTGCACTGTCATATAGATTAACATTATTGGGGCTACTTTTTACGTTTGATAATGTTCCCCAGTGCGAATCATCTCTCTCACTTACGCTTGCTAGTGGAACAATTTGGATGAAAGGTCTCCCGTCACCAGCAAAGTTACTGGTTTGCGTTATGTCTTGAAACCCAGAAAACTTATCATTTTCCTCTTTCAAAATCCTCATCGCGGCATTCAATATTGGTGTAGTTAGTGGCAAGCCGCAAGAAATGATGGCCTTTTCTTGATTTGTAAGGGACAGCTGTTGAATCCAGTAAGCATTCATGTTTTCATCATCTGATGTGTAGCCCAATAGATGTTCGAAATACTTATCAATAACAGGGCGCAATTGCGAGTCTCCGAAAACAGCAATCTGAAAGGACAAAATCGACAATACTGAAATATCCTCATATTAGCTATTCATGATATTATGTATAGAAAGAAGAAAAATTCAACGGTACTTACGCGCCCTGATCCATTAGGTGGTATGATGGCTTTGTTCTGTTTCCCACTAACTCCACGTTTCCATACGTCTTTTTTCCCGACTGGCTTGCGCCAGCCAGTTCCTCTACCGTTCACCACTCCATACTCAAAATAGTACCTCGACTCTGTACTTGTTGACCCAAGTCTGTACATTTCTAATTTTTCGATGAACTTAGCAAAAACGACAATGCAAAAAACTGATGCGCGTAACGAGCAACTAAACTTTCTAATTGTCGCACCTCCTTATATAGGGCTATTAGTAATCACCGGCCCCGGCCCTGCAGCCCCGGCCCCGGCTCCGTCCCCGGCCCTGGCCCCGGCCCTGATTTTTCAACATGTAATTTTTTATTAGTAATTACCGGCCCCGGCCTTGCAGCCCCGGCAGCCGCCCTGATTTTATTTCTCCTGCTTTCCGGATGTTTTCCTGCCCGGTGTTTGTTATATTTTTGATTTACCTTTTCAAGAACTCAAAACTTGCAAAGACAAATAAAAGTGTATGCAAACATGTGACTGATGATGGAAGTGACAAAGAATATGAAGAGGATAGGAAGTGGGGTCAATTAGTGGGACCAATTCAACCAAACAATATCTCGTGGCTTCGTCACATAATACAAATGAGCGTCCTTATAGTACAAAGTTTAACGCAGTTTAACATTTTTACGCAGTTTAACAGTTTTCACTAACTTAACAAAAACCTAGCCTGTGCTCAGGCTACAAAAACCACGCTAACTTGCTAAAACGAATACACTCTTTTTTTTAATAAGCAACTGTTCAATAAGCAACCAGGGCTGAGATTGCGCTAAAATTTCTGGTGAAATAGCTTTCTTTATACTGTACATCCTTGCAAACTTGTCAATTGCATTGAGAAGCCAGAAAAGAGCCAAAATAAGAGGTTTTAGGGGGTACCAGGCATTCTGCGACGGCTGAAATCCTAGATATGTTAAGCAACTCTTGAGGGCTGGACCAACGTCAAAAAGGTAGGGCCGGGGCCGGGGCCGTATATTACAAAAAATTACATGATGAAAAATCAGGGCCGGGGCCAGGGCCGGGGACGGAGCCGGGGCCGGGGCTGCAGGGCCGGGGCCGGTGATTACTAATAGCCCTCCCAAAACAACCAAGGACGTCATTTGATATCCAAATTTCCTTCTACGGAAGTTTTTCAAACAGTATTGCGTCAATGTGTCATCGGCTCACAGTCGACAATCCAAACAGAGTTCTCTTCAGATCTGAGAAATTGTGCATTCTATCTACAATACGCGTATTGTTTTATAATGAAATGAAGGATTGGTCCAGTACTCGCATCATCATACAATTTTCAGATTCTCGTACGGAGAGTTTCTTAAGGGTTTCGGTCTCTTAAATATCTGTATTGCTAACATCGTGGCTTAATCTGAACACATTTTATGCAAAACAGTATTTTCAAAATTTGGATTCTAAAGTTAAGAAACTCTGAAAAACTTTTACTGTACCAGTTGTGTTCCAAGTTAAGGAACCTTAATAAGAAAGGCTCAGAGTTTAGTTTCTTATAACAAAATGTGATATACTGTAGTTTCTTATAGTAAGTTTCTTATAAAAAAATTGTGTATTCTAAAGCATGGGTTTCTCATAAAGAGTTTAGTAAAAAAATAAATTTTTCGGTCTTTCTCTAACCACAAAAAACAAAGCAAACTATTTCTAAAAGACTTAAAAGGAAAGCCAAGCAAAAGGAAACAGGCCTTCAAATTGTGTAAAAGAGAAAGGTGAATCAGTTTCAGTTGTTTACAGTGCATCATTACATTTATTGCCCTACGTACCTTGTTTTACGTTTACCTAGACACAAAAGCGCCGCTCATTATAATAACGCACGCCCACCACAATGCGACAGACAGTAGCACATAATCAATATCGGATTATACAGAAATAGAATTCCCTATACGCTGGCGCTGCCCTATTCACTGGCTGCCCTATACACTGGGAAACGCGACCAGATTGGGTGACTTTTTGTCAATTTGACTTAGCTGCTGAAGCAGGGAATCATTTGGGAGGGGACAGCCAGAAATAATTTCTTGGAGTGCTGACCTCTATACTGCTATACCCCCTGGATTCAATTCAATTTAGAATGCAACTTATTAAACTTTGAACTTGACTGGAAGAAATTTTGAAGAGCATTTAGGTATAGCGTCTAGAAATGTATGTAATTGTAATGAATTAGGTATCTAGCTAGACTATAATTATTTCAAGCATTAGTTACTGTTTCATCACTCTTTTGAAAATAATTATCAAATATGAAATAAATTAGTAGTTTCTTCTTACCAAGTTCCTCTGTGCACCTGCAGATTTGATTTGAACCCTTGCTCCTAGCCCCAAGCCCCAAAACCAAAACCCGCCGCATGTTTACCGTGAAGGAGGCTTGCATTGAAAAGAGACTGTTTCAGCATGGCCCAAGGGCTTTTATTTTTCAACAAGTAGGAAACGCCATAGCCAAACGGAAGCTTACGAGAAGTGTGAAGATTATGTTAAATCTGGCTGAAAGAAAAGTAATGCAAAGTGCCCATCCTTTGAGATGGATCCTTCTTCAACGGATGAGGGAATTGGCTGGGCAGAATTTGCATCATTTGAGAGCGGAGAGCCGGAGTTCCATCACGAACTGAGCAACGAGAAACAACAAGTCTTCACCCAGGTTCAAGATGATTGGACGTTTGGAAATTTTGATTTTAAACAGGATGCAGCTGATGTTTTTATTGGTGCTGGAAAAGAAGGCACACAGTCGTATGAAATAAGAAACTCAGCCTCAGCTGCTAGTCTTCTGCTAGACTGTTTTAAATATTCAGAGAATGAAAAGCTGTCTACTGAAAAAGTAGTATCTGTGTCTGAAGAAAATAATCTCGAAACTATGACAGAAATGTCCAGGTACCCATCAGGATGAGTTTATACTTCATAGTCAAAAGTAATCTGACTCATAAACAAAGAAAAACCTCTCATCATCATCATCATATCATCATCACAACCAATCATCATAATGATCATAATTCATGATCATCATCATGATCATTATCTTCATGATCATTGTGATAATCATATTTGTCTTCATCATAATCATCATTGTCTCACTTGTTATCATCATCCCTTCCAATATGGTTTATCATCCTATTATCATCATCTCAACCATCACAACAATCATCATGCTCACCATCATGATCATGATTCAAAACTATCATAAATGATCATTGTCTTGCTCATCATTTTGTGATCATCAAATTCGTCATATCATCATTATCACCATCACCATCATCTCACTTGTCAGCATGATCCCTTCAAATCAAGTTTATCATCATATGATCATCATCACAATCATCATGCTCATCATAATGATTGTGATTCATGATAATCATCATGATAATTGTTGTCATCATCATTGTAATCATCATACTCATTATCATTGTTATCATCATCATCTGACTTGTCAACATCATCATTCGAGATCAGGTTTATCATCATTATCAGCATTATCATCATTGTAATCATCATTGTCATCATCATCACCATCATTAGCATCATCAGCATTATCATTATCATCATCAACACCATCCTTGTCATAATCATCTTATGCGTTCAGGTTTATCATAATCATTAGCATTGTCAATATCCTCACTGTCATCATTATCATAGTTGTCATTATCGACATGATCATAATCACCATCATCCATCACCATCCTCAATATAATATCATGAGCATCATCATCATATTATCTTTATAATCATCATCAACCTTGTTATTATCATCTTTTGCGTTCAGGTTAATCGTCATCATGAGCATTTCATATTGTCATTGTAATCATTATCATCATCATTGTCATTATCATCATTGTCATCAGCATCATGATCGACATCACCCTGATCATTGATTATCATACTCAATCAAATGTCTTTTTCAGTCTCTGGAAGATGCTTCAATCAAATGAAGAACACTTCAAACAAGTGATTTGGACAAAGTCAAAACTTCATCAAATTTTTATGAAGAGTATGGACAAGTTTCTCTTGAAAGAGGTATTTATATTTTGTCAATTCTCTATCAGCTGTTCTTCCTGGCTACAGGCTCTTTAAATGTACCAGTAACTTATACTGTCAGTCTCTATCCAAACACCCAGGGTGATCCGATGTGCTCTTAAATGCTAAATAAACCACTGAGTATCCCGTTTGTACTCATTTTGTAATTTAGTTTGTATTCTAGTCTGTTCGACAATTTTTCGTTTCTACTTAGAATAAACTCTTCCTGATCCAGTTGCATTTTTTGAGAGAATTCAATGATCATAAAAGGCCAAACTTTTTCTGGAACTCTTGCTTGCCAATAAGCAGGATGGGGGGTTATGTTTATTTGTTTTACAAACAATAACAAAGTTTAACCCTCTATTAGGAGTTGAGCCAGTCATTGCTAGAGAATCCAGTGAGAATCCAGTCAGAATTAGATTTGAAGCATTACAAATTATTTGAACAATTATTTCTATGTACCTTGCCCCGGCATCCCAAAACAAGAAAGTTTTATAACTGGCTTTTATAACTCCTTGCACTTATTTGTCAGGGGACTTTGGTACTAACTATCTATTCTAACTATCTGTTTCTTGCGGATTCCGTGATTATTATCTTCTTTTTTAAGGATGATCAATCAACAGAACTTTTGCCAGAAGTCTTGGATTTATCTTTACTCATCCCTTGCTTCAATTTTCACAAGTTTGCTAGAAAGAAGAATACTGTTTCAAATAGCAGAGTAAAAGAACAAAATGCAGTGAGCAAAAACCCTGCATCAGAATTAAACCCATTTGCTCCAGAAAAGATACAAGAGTCGGACAGGTGCTCTTCAGACAGCTCAATATGTGAGTCTGCAAGTGTTAGCAGTTTTGATCTTCTCTCAATTAAAGAAGCTGAATGCTCCTCCACAGCAAGTATCGAAAGTGTGAGCAGTATATCAGAGACAAATGATGAAAATAATGATATTGATCTCCCTGCTGATGAAAACAAAGATTCCCTTCTTGAGAAATGGAAACAACTTAAAGCAGGAAAGAATGTTCATGATTCAAGTAAGTCTTACTTCCGACTTTTTCTTTTCAACAATCCACCTTCACAGTAATTCTTGAAATAAAAGAGGAGCTAGCCTATACTGATTACTTCTTGTACAACGCTGTGATTTTGGTAGATCCTGTGCAACTCTAACAAGTCCTTGCAGCTCAAGGGCCCAGTGGCATAGATATATAGTAAGAACAGCTATTTCATTTAAATTTAACGTATGTGTTCTAGCATGTTATCATCCTGGAGGCCCATTTCCACTTCGTTCGCATTAGCTGTTCGCTGTTCCCTATCCATCAAAGAAAAGGCAAACGCATAGCGACTTTCACTTCCGCTGCAAATCAGACTCAAGCTTTCGCAAAAGTTTTACTTTGTTTGTCACCTAAAATAGACCACGAAGGCTGTATTCTGTTCTGTTGGCAAGCGAGCGGCGAACCGCAAATTCCCTAGCTTATTCAGGCTCATTTCGGTATGACGTCAGACAGCATTAACATTTTTCGAAACTACATGATATCGAGTTTTTAATATAAAGCAGCCAAAACTTAGTCTAGGTACAAAGTTTCACTGTCCTAGCGCTTGTGTTCTTAATTTTATGAGCATTCAAAGTTCCCGATTTCATTAAGGCTTTGACCGCAAAAAATGAACTTGGTGAAACTTTTTACCTCACACGGTCAAAGCCCTTATAAAATCGAAAACTTTGTAGCTACATGCAACTTTGTTTTAACAGAAAGTGCTAGTTAGTATGACGTACAAATATTCACGTACCCACGTTGATAGACAGAAAGCATAAAGAGGGGTAGGAGGCATTAGCTCCCTCACTTAGCTTTTGTGGAACAATTTTTCGATGCACTGTTCTACCTTATGTCGAACATTTGTCCACAGAAAATTATTATCTTTCTATACTGATAACATTTTTGAGGAAGGTATGTTCTGCTTCGTAGCTCCGTTCTGCTTAAAGAGACGAAAATTCCTTATTAACGGGGAGGACAACGTGGCAGCGAATATATACTATTTGTCAGTGAACACCGCACAATGCAGAGTTTTTTCTGGATCGTAGAAGACAAAAATGAAACTTTTTTCTCTCGAAAATCGTTCTCTTGTGAAAAAAATTTGGTTTTATGGGCGAACACCCCTGGCAAACGCGCATATAATTTTCATCGCCGAAGATAAAATTGCATGCTGCGACGACAACAATTTGCTAT
>JACTAT010000254.1:831503-851148 GCA_014526335.1 Chrysaora quinquecirrha
ATGTCTTTGCTTTGTTGTTGACTGTATCAAATTCGTAGTGTATCGTTTTGTGGTTCTTTTTAACAGGGATATAAAGCATTCAATATTTCTTATGGTTCTCAATATTTTTCTCCGAGATGAATTTTAATCACACAAAACCTTAAACATCGTAAATCAAAAGCCGAAAGACGGATTAAGACTGTTGATCGCAATTTTGCATTGATTTAATGTTCTATGTTGTGGTTGGATTACCTTTGTCTTTATCCAGCTTTCGTGACCTCACACTTTCACATTTTAATGATAAGACGCTAAATGCATTTCTACGAATGCTAATCTAAATCGGGCCTAATTTTCATTCTTGTTTTCCAATCCTGTTTTTATCCGTTCTCAATGAATATTCCGAATGCAGAAGATTATTAAGGCCAGGAGATTTTATAAGTTTTATATGAAGTAAATTGTCAAACGAATTCTGGATGAAATATTTTGCAAATTAAAGTCCATTTAACTTTGCTATAGCAGAATCAAAATGCCACTTATATTCGTAAGTGATATTTGCTAAATAGTAGATTAGTTACATCGCAGTTTTATTTTAATTTAATCACTATTATGTTGTAATATTCACCTGTAATGTGTCCCAAATCAGTTAAAGAGTTCAAGAAGTTTTGTAGATCTCTTCAAGGCTTGTAGATCATGTGATTGATACCAACGTCTAATTTTGCTTCAAAACGAACCGGACTCTGTTTTACGGAATGATGTTCTTGACTTTTGAAAACCTCTTCGAGGTAGTCCACCTTGTCGTGATTTCAGCAAAGTAACACGTATGCTCTTATCTCCTGTATGTTATTTTCACTTATAACTTCCATCATACAATAGCTCTGTAATACCTAACTGTTTAAATTTTTGTATATAATTTCCATGTTTGTGCAATAGCGCGTGTTTATTTCTACGGCTGCTTCTAGATATCACTGAACGTTGAACACTTTGCTTAGAAACTGAGAAACTGAGGGATACTGTGATGCAAAGTTGACATTTTCCCACTGTCTATACTAATTATATGTCTTTTGTTATCTCTTGACCAGGGTCTTCCATACCAGAGATATGATCAAAAGCAATCGGGTCAGAAGTCTCGCGACCCTGTCCAATTCGAATACAATAACCCCCCAGATTTCTTGGAGTTGCGTAGGAAGGCGGAAGCTGAAGGAACGCTGAGAGAGGAACGTGAGCGTGAACTGAAAATGCTCCAAGAGCAAAGAAGGAAATGGCTTCAAGAAGAAGAAGAATTACGTAACTCCGGCGCAAAGAAACAAGAGTTGGAGAGACAAAGGAGAATTTCTGAAGAAAAACGTATAGCTGAAATGGAATTTAGACGACTTGAGCAAGAAAGAGAAGAGAAGAAAAGAGATAGCGAAATCGACAAAAGGACAAAAGAAAGAGAACAACAACACCAAAAAACTCAAGTAATCAGTTTGATAACCATGAAGAATTGTTATGTTGCAATGCAAGGGCACTCTATTCATTTCAACCACAGACACCTTCGTAAGTTTTCCCATTCTTCTTTTATTTACATTAAACTCGAACAATATTTTCTGTGAAAAAACTTTGTGTGAAAACATATTCTGCGGGAAACATTTCAGTGATTTTTCCCTAATTCTGTTGATTTGGTAATTATAACTATTTTTTAAAGTTGTGAATATGGAATATTTTGTTGAGATAGATCATATTTTATAAACGGACAGGTAGATTAGTGACAGATTGTAACATCAAGTTCGTGTGTTTGTATAACATTGCATAGTTGATTTTATTTTCCTCTTTTGAATTTATTATATATCATTGGCAGGGAACTTTCTTTCAAAAAGGGTGATATTTTGGTATTGAAGCGACAAATTGATGAAAACTGGTACGAAGGAGAGCTTAAAGGAAAAACTGGAATATTTCCTGTTTCGTATATTCAGGTAAATTTATTCCATATTACCTTATATCAACGGCGCTTACGATGGAACTATTCTTGAAGGGTACGTTTGCTGGTGCTTCAAAAACTTTCAACTCCTTTTGGAATTACTAACTTCTCTCTTGAACATATTTGAGTCTGATCTTATTAGAGAAACCTAATTTTTTCAATTACGCTTCGTACTTGCCAAATCTGCCACCGCAGCATCTTTTCTTCACTGAAAGGCCAATTTGTCGTCCCTTCTTACATAAACCACATGCTGACTTGCCATCCCTTCTTCCCAAAGCTAACAATGTGGGAACATGCCCCTAATTCCAGCATTCGGTATTTTTGTGCTCCCAACGTGGCAAACCTGTTTTCAGTGTTTATATGGCTTTTTACGGACCCAGGTACCAAACCTTACTTTGCATCATAGTGCTCCTGTGTCAGCATACCTTCTTGTTTTACACTTGCACATGCCTAGTTTGTATTCTATTATTTGCACACTACTTGCTGGGAGTCAGCGTGCCATCTCTTATTCGCCTCCTTGATCTGAATGCGTAAATAATCTCGACAAAATTTAATGCAAAACGTTTTTGAGACAAAGTAACTCTGTTTGTAAGCTTCTTTTGACCCGCTGCTTACGCTTCTGCACTACAGTATTGCCGAGTTATATAGAAAATCAGTTTGTTTAAACGTCCTGTTTAACTAAGACCCTATTGTCTGTGGTTGTGTATTGAATATGCAAATTCAACATGCACATCTGAGGTTCAGGTAAAAGAAAGAATGTTGTTCTAGTTCACCATGGACGGTGAGTATGTAACGCTCCTAGAATACCTGTGTTTTCCGGGAATTTTAAATTTCATAATCTTTTGTTGGAAATTAAAAAATATGGAAACAACCGATCGAATCAGGCACACAGTATTCTTCCACACATACAAAAATGAAGTTTTCCCACATAATTTCGCTTATTAGTAGGTGCTTTGTGCTGGTCCACAAGAACCTGAAAAAAAACGGCAGGGCTGAGTGCGACAAGGCCGAGTGCGCAATGAGATTGTATGTACTTTCAAACTGTTTCCTAAAGGTTTTAGAAGACATGCCTGAACCTGAACCTGGAGTTGCAGAGGATCACTCTGAAATTATTCAAATAGAAGAAGGTGCTGCCAGAGCTAGATACACATTTCACCCGGAAAGCGAGAATGAGCTTTCCTTTAAGAAGGTATTTTCATTATCTACGCTATTTGTTGCTTTGTTAAAATGCCACGTTGATCGTGTTTGAATGGTTTCACAAGGGAAACAGGGGCGCAAATGAGGGGGTGTGGGGGGTTGTGACACCCCCCCCCAATAATTTTTCCAACCGGTCCCAGTAGCTACTTTATAGTGATAAAGTCGGTCCCGATCTGGCTCTGAACTAAATTATTTTCATTTTCAATAGTAATAAACAGAGTTGTACCCGAAACCCAAAGAAAAATCGGTAAAAAATTGCTCTCATGCAGATCATTGAACACTGAACTTAATTCACCACGCTGTTTTGCATAGCAGGAAATAGTGATGATGTTTCCTTGAAAGAACAAATTAGCAAACAAAAGGGCCAGAGCAGCTAGGCGGGACAACTTTCGGCCAATTGCAACCCAATCCCTTCATGACAGTACAATGTATTGGTAGTCAATACTGCCGTTAGTCAGGAGATGCCTAGCTGTACAACAAAGACAAGTTGTGCCAGCCATTTCTGGCCTTATTTTTTATGTTTCTGGACAATTCCAGGCGCCAGGCGACATTACAACATCGACATAAATTTTGACAAAACTTGTTGTTTCTTAGGTTTTCTTCAACTGCTGGGCTGCGCAAAAGTTACATTAAAAGAATCCTGAAACGGTCACCAGAGCGATTCTAGCAACCCAATTTTTCAAAATTTTCCGGGGGAGCATGCCCCCGAACCCCCCTAGGTGGGTGCGCTTTTCGGCACACAAAGACCAATACCCTTCGGTCCCACTTCATGACACCCCCCCAATAATTTTCTCGATTTGCGCCCCTGAAGGGAAACATTATTCATTATCTTCATTTCTTTTATGCCATGTATGGCCATGTCTTACTTTGGTATAAATTTGCTTTATTACTCGGATTTTTCTCGATCTAAGATCTTTCTCTAATTTTAAGAATGATGTGATAACGCTCTTGCGACAAATTGATGAAAATTGGTGTGAAGGAGAAGTTGGAGATCAAATGGGCATTTTTCCCGTTGCTTACGTCGAGGTTCGTAACTTTCGCTTTATTCTGCAGTTAGCTTAGGCAGCCCCGGCTACTTGTGCGATTTATTGCTTGAAATGGCGACAGGACATGTTGACAAGAGTCGTGCGTGTAGCCAGGGATAGATTTTCGAACCAGAATATTGATTTGGATGAATTTTCGCGACATTTTTTTGCTTGTTGCCAATAATGCCGCAGTGTAGCCAGTTTGCATTGGCGTCGCATTTGATTGTTTTCACGCCGTTTCCTAGAGTTTTTAAAGACCTATTCTCCTTATCACGCAAGTTGATTGTCGCAATGTTACCGTCGCAGCGTTAAGCTACCTGCGGATTAATCACGATAAGACATTTTCAGTTGTGTCGCGTGAAGCAAGCAAACAGCCGCGGCTTCAAGTCTATGCTAAGTTTCTCAGCGTTAACTGCAAGAATCATTCGCTGAAATACAACTTTATAGTTAATGAGTGAAAATTTTATTGATATTTAGTTAAAGAGCTCAAACTCTGATAAAAATATCCATACCTCTCATATCATAGGAAAATATGATATATGTATACCTTTACATGAGTGGCTTACTGCTATTGATAAACTTCAACTGCATAATAAGAGAGTTACCGGTATTTTCACTTGAAATGCCCAGTGAGATTATTAAGTAACTCTCCAAGTCATACAGTTAACGGCTGCCATCCAATTTTTTGCTTGCCTATATTGAATCTTAATCATTACCATTCATACTCATGTTCATTTTTCATGAATGGGAAACACTGGGATTGTTTTTTCTACGATTCTAGCATACCATTATTGCATAGCATACCACGGTTTGTTTATTGGTATCGAGCTTGGAATGCATGATTTGAGTGGTATCTAAAGATAGAAAAGCTTTATATCTATGCCTCTAGGTGTTCTTATCTCATTGTATAACCGTACTTTTTCACAGATATTGAAGTTGCCAAGGGTCATAAAAAGTAAGTCGAGTATTCTTCCTTTATTATTGTACTTAACTGGTCGTATGAAATGACTCTGTTAACATTTAATTCCATTTTCACCAAAATTTTCTGCTCACCCTCACTTCACTCGTCACGCTGCTTGTCAGAACTTAGAATGATTGAAATCTAGGTTTGTTAATGTGTCATGTGATCGTCACATAAAAATACTGTAAAACCGCTATTCCTAATATGTTTACTGCGCTGTAGATGTGTACGCTGTCAGATATGGAAATTAACTTCAAATTTTAAAAACATTAGTCAATTTATGGTATGAATAATAAATGTTTTTTGTAATGTCTTATTGCCTTTTTAAACCGCTTTTGACGTATTTAAAGCCCATTCTTAGGGGTTTATAGGGAAGAGGGCCAAGGGTCATATACATGGTAATGCATGCGCTCGAGAAAGCCTTCGGGGGCCATCTCATCTGGCTAAAGCACGAACACCCAACTTTATGACAGTGTTTCTTTTATTTGGTATTTTCCTGAAGGGGTAAATTAGTGTTTGATAGAGATTCTCTGGTTCCCCTGGTAACCATTTCCGATTGTTCTTATAGTTCTCATTGCAAAATCTACTCCTTTCAAAATATTTTACGCATTTATGTTTGGTCTATATGGTATTCCAGTGTTTCCCAATATTCCATTGAAGTTCCACATTCAATGTTTTCAACAGCCATTGAAAGCTTGTCTAAAAACAAATTCACTGTGCGTGTAGTGAAAAAAACATAATAGATGGCCGCCATCAAAATCAAAACTTTTTTGAGCCAAGAGAAAATCGTAATTTTAACCAACTTCTGGGTTTCAAAACGCTTAGCAAAATCTTTAAACAGTGTCCGGCCAGAAACGGGATCGATTAAAGAAAAAAGCGCATCTCTAAGTGGCCCAGGGAAAAAGCCTTTCTTGTGTAATCGAACAACGGGCCATAACAATGGGGCAACCTGATTTGCATAACTGAATATTAGTAATATAGGAAATCAACAAAATCTTTACCGTCAATCTTCTCTTCGCCACCATTTCGAGCAAACCCGCCAGCCCGACCGAAGGCAAACGATCCAAAGAATTTTGATTCTTAAAACGAGGGCTTATTTAATGCAGTCCTAACCAAGCACTATTGTATTTTATTGCAGTGTATAATTATTTACTGTTAGTTTTACAAAAGCGATACTTTACTAATTCATACTAACATAAAGCAACCTCAAAGATTGCATTAGCTATCACTTTTTACAAATATGAGCAAGCGCATTTATTTTTAGAAACCATTTTTTTGCGAAATTTTTAAACTGTTTTACATTTTGGGCTGATTTGGTTTCAGAAGGAAGGGCGTTCCAGATTTTTGGTCCCTGGAAACAATTTATACCGTAAGCGGTTGCTCTAACTTTTGGTTTTTGTAGAGGGTTCGTTCTACGGAGATCATGGTCTACTCGCGTTGGTATAAAATAATCCCTCATAGATACAGGATTAAGATTTGTAAATTTCTGTAAATTTAAAGTTTTGTAAATTTCTTTTATTATCTCAATTTACAGGTTGAGAGACTCTTGTTTATAATATCACTGAACCAAGTTAGGTTTGTTCTTCATAATGTAGAGCAGAGGTTTATTAAATCAGAAAAAAATAAGAAAAAAACAAGGATTGCCAAGAAGGGATATTTTCCAACGGTACTCATCGTGTGCGCAAGCTTCGCTGGGTCTTTGCGGGTCGTCCGATAAATATCGAAATATCTACCTTTTTGTTCCAACCAAGGGATAGACTTACTTCTTGAGGGAAGAGACTAGCGCAATATAGCTTCAATATGTTGTCAATGATCCTATGTAAAATTTTATTTATGAGTTTGCATTTTCTCTCTTGATATAGCTCCTGTTCATCTACAACCTGAATTAGAGAACGAGCACCACAATATTGTACCTGAACTCGTTAAAAGTAATGGGATAGCGGAAAGTGCAACAAAAAAAGAATTTAACGCAAGCCTTTCTTCCACGCCTGTAAGCCACATGTCAGAAAAGAACAAAGTGAGAAAAGTTTTTGATCGTTAATCTGAATTTATTTCACAGTTTTTGTTATATCTGTTTATGCGCAGCGTACCCCAAAACAACGCTGGATTTATGTGTTTTGTGACCCGTAAAATACAACACTCACGTTTAAACCCAGCAAATCGGCTAATTTAAGGTCTAGGTCTAGCATACAGGTCTGGAGCCCGTGAAATTTTCTTATGTTCCATAATGCACTTCTGGACAAACTAAAAGAAACACGCTTTCAACGAGTCCTAGTGATACAGATCACTGTCAATCGGTCATCCTCAATACATTAAAACTTTCTGATTTATTACTTTATTTACATTTGTCAGTGATATTTCGTCATCTATTTACGGATGCCATTATCAAACTGTGGTAAGCTTCGAAATTCAGGAACGTTAGTACAACTTTTGTGTTATATTGAGTATTCTGATTTTCGAATACATCTGCATCGCCAATTTCTTCATTAATGTTCCAAAATTACTCTATCGACAATTCCTTTTATCGATCTCTCTCAATTTCGCGAAAAGCTGTCCCCAAGAGTTGTGATGGATAAAGCCCCCTTCATCTCCGTCTGCACCAGTTATTTCCGTCGGATCTGCTTCGACTCTTCAAATTTTTAGAGATTCCCTTACATTACGTCTATACCAATTACTCTGTAGACCAAGAGTTTTCGCAGTCAACTAACTAAATTGTCCATGGCAATCTTTACTGTGTTCTCTTGCTCCAGATATTTTCCATTTTCTAGATATTTGGGGGAAGTTAATATTTAATGTACACTTGTTTAAGGGCGTGTTATTCTAAACCAAATCTTTTTTCGGTAGCCTTCTTTTTTCGGAATGTGTGTTTTTGGAAGTCATTTTTCCGAGACTTTCGAGAGATTCACGGTTTGAAGTTCGAACAGACTTCCATTTTACCAGTTGCCTGGATACATTCAATGAATGCGTCTGGGGAAGAGGCAAGCAAGTATTTTGGAAAAGTTTCTAGATTTCCAGAATATCTGTTTTTTGAAATCCTTGAGTTTATTTTCGGAAGCTATCTGTTTTTAAAATTCGGAAGGTTTTTTGAGGTTTAGAAGAACCAACTTATGTTTAGGAACAATGACGGGCACCCAAGGGAGTTAATCAGTTTTAGTTTGATTATTAGCATCTTAGTTTACTTCTTCTTCATTTTGCTAAACTATGACTAATGATTAGCTTTCCTTGATATGACAACAGCTAACAATAAGTCCGTTAAATTTGATTTTAAAGTGTACCGCAAAGATGGAATCACCAATTTTCAGATAAGCCATATCAGTAGTATAAATCCAAAGATTATCAGGGTGTTTTTAAAGGTTTTCTTAAAGGTTGGCGAATATGATCCAATTCCTTTTTAAATATTTATACGGAAAATAGTAATGAGCACTCTTGGCTTGAGAATAACCACAAGGATTTAGACAAAATAAAGAAGATATTAGTTAATAATAATCAAACTAAATATGTTTCTCTTGGGTACCCGTCACTCGTCGGGAAGAAATTTCAAGTGAATTCTGTGTTTCATTGAAGAGTGTCTCCCTGAAATAGTTATCCCGGGATATTTAAATTAGATTTTTCGTGCGGAAAACGTTTAAAGGAGAAACAAAAAGGGAATTAATTACCAGATGCATTGAACATCAACAAGACAGTGTGACAGGAACATAGACAAGATGTCGAGCAACAAAACACAGTAAAGATTGCCATGAAACCTCTTGGTGTAGAGAGTAATTGGTATATGGACGTTAAATAAGGGAATCTCTAGTAATTCGATGTGTCGAAGTAAGTGTGATGGAAATATCTTTTGCAAACAAAGATGAAGAACATGCATTTGTGCTTACGTTTCAAAAATGTCGAAGCATACCGTAGTTTAATAATGGCATCCGCAAAGGTTGCCAAAATATCATTGACAAATTTGAATAAGGTAAGAAATCCACAATGAAGTTTTTAACCTCTTCGATCCAGCCTAATGAGATGTCTTTCAAAGATTATAATCAGTCATCCTGTATTGTGGGAATAACACAGAAACCTTACAACATTGCATGTACTTCATGGTGTGAATTTACGTTCATATTAAACTTAAATCTGTTTCTACGTAGGAGCCACACAAGTCAATACAGCCTACGTCAAAGTGAGTTGTTTCGTTCATTATTTCAAATGACATGTTTAATTTCAAGATTTCTAGATTTCGATGTTAGAGAATTCTATTGGTCGTTTTCAGAAATTCATTACGTATTATTTACAGAAGATACCCTATTTTTAACTTTGTTTCTTTTGCAGGAATGAAATTTCAGAACAAAGCCGCTTTGTAGATAGTTCTGTACCGCAACCTGCTCAGCCTGATGTTAACAGGTACATAGCTATGCTAAATAGTTTTCACAAAGACATTTTTAGCATTGTGTTTGTAAGTACTTCCGTAAGCTATTCTTAATGCAATTTGAAAAAGTTAAAGCAAGCTCGGAGCGATTTAAGGCTAATTTTTGCCGAAATTTCTGCAGAGCAATTTTATTAAGCAATTCAACATCATTGTTTGAGAATATCAACGAGAAGCATACCAATTTCGCTCGATCTGAAAAAGTTTTCGATTACTTTAACCATAAGATCATATTAGGGAAACTGATGAAATATGGTATTCAAGAACTTTCTGGAGATTGATTTGTTAATTCTTGAAAAAAGAAAACAGTACTGTGCTGTTGTGTTATGTATTAAGAGCTAATATAGCTACTAACGTGTGGCTTTCCCCAGGGTTCCTTTTCGGGCCTCTTTTCTTCATAATGTAACTAAATGAGTTTGAAAAATACGGTTGACATCCGCTATCTCGAACTCTCAAGGGACACTGGAATTTGTTCGAGATAGCGAATGTTCGAAATAACGGACGCCCAATATAGATATAGAAAATTATAGTTTTTAAGTCAGAAGAGGAACCCTGATTAACATGCAGGGTTACTGATCCAAAATTTCATCAAACAAACCAGTTACTTTTTACATAGGAGTCAAAGCTCATCTGCTATTTCATCCGAGCTTTCATCCCTACTATCGGTGAAATTGAGATAATGGCGATGCAGCACATCTCCGTGCGCTAAAAAGAGGCAGAGATTACAGGCATCACATCTGGGTAGGAAGGGAGTTCTGAAAGAGAACAGCTACTTTCTGCCTGGAATTTCCTGTCAAGCTTTTGTACCGATTTCTTTATGAACAAATCATCATCGATCAAGCTATTTCTTTCGATAGCAGCATGGTAAGACTCTCATACTGGCAATCCATTAAAGTTTCTGAGCTTCATCTATTGTATACATGGGCAGCATGTCACTTAGCGGCTGCCATTCCCGCTAGGCGAAATTATACATATTTTCAGCCTGTCCCTTTATCCGTTCAGCAGAAAATTTGGCAAAGTTCGAGGTAAAGAGTAGGTTTTCCTCCGTGCGAGATAACGGGGTTCGAGATAGCGGATGATTTTTCTATACAAACCCTTATACCGAAACGAGGGGAAATGGAAAATCGTTCAAGATAGTGAATGTTCGAGATGTCAACTGTGTTTGAAAGTTTCCACGGCCGGCACGTGCGCTGAAAACACACGCGTGAAAGTGAATCTATGACAGATATCAGTTCATAGATGTTCTTTATCGTGAGTTCAACTTTTTAAGAACGTGGGGCCCCTACTGGTTTATCACAGACTACTAACCCAAGAAGATAATTTGATAGCTGAAATTTCTTGTCATTTCTTAAAATTTACCAGGCCATTGTTCTGTGGAAATATTTTGTCCATAGATACTGTCGCGTTATATTCCCGTAGCGAGAAAAAATTGCTTTTATCGCAATAAATTGGCAAAAATGTCATCAATAATGTTGCGGTTAGGCTCGTTGAGTTCAGTTTTGGGTGCTCTATCATTTAATGTATTGCAAGCTTTTTGCTGAGATTAGAAAATTTTTTTAAATATGACATCATACGTTGTTATGCCATTAATTAGCTGCTATTGTTTACGTTTATTAGGATATTAAAATAATTATCATATCAAGGTAGGTGATCAAAGCTGTCGGCTTCTAGGGTGCAAGTTTCAATACTGTATCACTTAACATTTTGGAGTGCCTCCGTACCCTTCTGTACTTGTTCAGACCCCGTACCGAATAGGGTTAATAAATGCATGTTTATTTTCCGGTAGGCATCGAGTGCTTTTTAGCTACAATGCCGAGAATGAAGACGAACTTGAGTTGAAAGAAGGAGACATCGTCAATGTACTTGAGAAATGTGACGATGGATGGTATGTAGGAACATGTGAACGAAGTGGCATGTTTGGGATCTTTCCTGGAAATTATGTTGTATCTACCTGAGTTTCCTACAGTAAGTAGCATAATTTTGATGTCTTAGTATTTGTGTATACGCTCTTTTGTAGTACCAAGCAAGATTCCCTTTTATTGTTTTTCATGATAATTCATACTGCCCGGGGTATGTTTGCACGGGATGTTACTTGTTATCTATCGCTAGTTACATTTCGTTTTCTTAATTTCGTTGTTATTCTTTTTCCTGCTTTCTTTTTGCAAATCTCGTATCTGATTGAAAGAGTCAAACATGCAAAAATATGTGAAATTTTTTTTACATTTTGAATATGTTAAGATATCATCATTATGACCATTTATAATATTTACAAAGTAAGTAGGCAGCTTGCTCTGGGATAAAACAGTTCTTTTTAAGTTGCTGCAGGCCTTAAAACAGTTAACTGTGTCAAAACTGTTTAAACGTAAAATTGCGTAGCAGCTCGTGATTTAATGTTGACTAAATCCTTTTTTTTACAGATGTACAATGTTTCTTCACAACTGTGCGAAGAAGCAGTATATATTCCCAAATGTGTGATAGTAAAGGCTAGAACGTTTTTCTTTTTCTTCCAAATCATTTATTCTATAATGACGTTTTTCTCGAATTTTTTAAATATTTTTTTAAAGTTTTGTATCCAATAAGTTTTTAACCAGCCTTTCTAGACGACTTCGATACTTAAACAAAAGCTAAAAAAAGTTACGTGTCGAGAATTATGACTCAACATTTGGAATGTGAGCATGGTTGTTCAACGAATGCCTCTCTTTTTAAATACATCCAGAATTAGTCTGGAAAATATACACCGTAACAAAACTGGTACTTTTTGCTATCTTCATCCGCACATCCAATAACGTGATTGCCTATTAATAGCTGTTAAATACACTTGATTATTTAATTGCAGAAGTTATAATTCTTTTATTTTTTTTAATTAAATTGTGTATGTATTTAATGGAACTGAATAAAAAGCAACCTTGATTTGTTTGCATTGGTTTTTTCTTCTTCTTCTAAGTAACGAGAAGTTCTTGGTGCAATGTTTTCAACTTTCAGTTTATTAATCGTGCTCATCAGTTTGACTAATATCAAAATCTCCCAAGTATTGTTTATATTTTCATCAATTCACACACCGTATCTATAGCTTTGTTACGCAAAGGAAATTCTATCAGTGCAAATTTTGCGCAAATTAGCTATACAATCAACAACAAGCCTTCATTAAAATGCAGTGAATTGTTGGATTAGTTCATGTATATCAGGGCATATTATTTTTCTACTCATTTGCACATTTGATATGGGGTTTCAAGTTTGATGAAGTATTTGAGTAATGGGTAACTGAATCGCTCCATACGCACCACAATTACATTCATTAAGTACTCAGAGAAGCTGATTTTTACAAATTTCGAAAGGCAGACAGATACATTGACAGTTAGTTTCGGCACTGCGCTACAATTATTGTAACGACTATGGCAAGATAACGACAACATAGGTCGATGTTGCACTATTCTAGGGGGTTCTAGGGCATTCTATCCTGGAAAATTTTGAAAATTGAGATTAAAAGACTGGTTTTGGTGGCCATTTTTCGGGCTTTTCATTTTGGAAGACCCCAAATATGGAATAAGCTTAAGATTTCAGAACCCAAACATTGGCATGGACCTTCCCGTATTGAAAGTTAATGACTACCTCCCCTGGGGGTTTTCTAGGTCAGTTTCTATATGACATTTTTTGTATAGTTGCATTGCTTGCAAGGTCAATTTATTACTGCACATTTTCCACTTATCACTGCACATTTTCGTTTTATCACTGCACAAACTGGTTATCACTGAGCCTTTAAATAAGGCCTGGACTATGGGCAGTAATGTTGAATGCTATCTTTCAGTAATGTCGAGGGCCACCATCAGTAATTTTAAGGATGCGATGAAAGAGCGATTAAATAGCTGCACCCTAAAATTGTCATAAAAACCAATCTAAATGTTGCAAACTTCCTTGATGAAGCTAACACTGGATTAAAATAATGGCACATACGCTCCTTTCAGGAAACCTAATGACAACCCACTGTAAATTAAACATCTTGAGTAGTTTGTCCAACTCTAAGCAAACGATAGTCTGCCTAAGCTTACTTTTCCATTGTGACCTAAATAATGCCATCTCATCAAGTCCAACTTTTTCAGGGTTTCTGTTCACTAATTGTCCTGTCTTGCTGTAATAGGACATTTGTTCATCCTAAAAGAATATGTTTCCATGATATCAAACGAGAACTGACGACGTTGAAGCAAGAATGTGTAATACAAGCGCAAAATTTGAACAGATTTAAGAACAAGTTGGACATGTCAGCTCTCAAGAAAGTTAAAGATTTGACACAAAAAGACGCCCTCTCTCCATCAAACAATACCACCAGCAAGGACCTCTGACTCAAGGACCGCTGCCTCAAGGACCTCTGCTTTAAGGACCTTCGCCTTGACAACCTCCGTCTCAACAACCTCCGCCTCTCCACTTAGCTCCTAGTTTCTAATCTTGAGTATTTTTCCTTTGTCCTAGTCCAGAGTCCCTCTTCCTAGTGCCAATCACGGCTCTTTTCCTCTGTTTTAGTCCAAGGTCCTTAGTCCACAATGATGCTCCTAAGTTTTGAGTTAGTTAGTGTACTTCAGTTCTCTTTCTCTATGGTCTGTTCCTAAGTCCTAACAATATTGATGGTCTTCAGTCCCATTCCTGGGTCCTGTTCCTCAGTCTTGTTATTGTTCAGATCTTCAATCCCGTTCCTTGGTCCTCTTCCTCCGTCTTGTTTTGTTTCTTGTTCCTTAGTCCTGAAGTTATTCATGTTCTTAATTCACGTTCCTTTATCCTGGTCCTTAGCTCTGAAATTACTCTTGCTCTTCAGTCCCATTTCTTTATGCCGTTCCTATGTTCTGATATTATTCATGGTCTTTAGTCTCGTTCCTTTATCCTGTTCTTTAATCCTGATATCATTCGTGGTCTTCAGTCCCGTTCCTTTATCCTGTACTTTAGTCCTGAAATTATTCGTTGTCTTCTGTCCCATTCCTTTATCCTTTTCCTTAGCCTTGAGATTACGCATGGTCTTCAGTCATTTTCCTTTATCCTGTTTCTCAGTCTTGTTACTGTTCATATTTCTGATAGTCTTCAGTCCCATTTTTAGTCCTGTTCGTCTGTCCTGGAAGTATTCATGGTCTTCAGTCCCGTCCCTTGTTTCCTTCCTTTCCCTCTGAAAGGATCTTGATAAAAAAACGAAGCAATAAAAAATATTTGCTATTAATCTGAACTGGAATCATGATCCAAATCTCAACTTAAACTAATCTTAGTCTTAAATTAAAATGCAATCTTAATTTTAACTTCTACCTGAATTTGAATGTTAATCTAAATCTTAATCTTAATAATAAAGTGCCTATGACATGAAATTTTACTTAAACATTTTTTATCAAAAATAGAAACTTAGAAACATCCTTATGCTAAAAATTGATATGTGGCCAGAAAGTTTGCGTGGAAAGCATTGTTTCAAGAGGTTGGAAAATCACAGGTTGCTGTGACAAAGCAAAAACAAATTCTGACGTCACCAGATTTGCTACACGCTTAAATCACAGAAGCACACTTGTTGTGGCTACTTCAAGGGAAGAAACGTAGCAGGAAGAAACATTTTACAGTTGTTCTGAGAGGGATCTTCATGTTCAGTGTACAATGCCTGAACAACTGCACTTTCTTGCAGAGACTGCAAACCCCGTGACGTCACAATAGCGAACTTTTGTCATAAAAAACACTTACTACTTGATTTTTGGTCATGCATATCCAGAGATTCCCTTGTGTCAAGTCAAAAAAGCGGCATCACTAAAACCAGTTTATTTTGTTCTACTAGAAAACACTGATGATTTGAAATGTAAAATTTCATTTCATAGGCACTTTAAATTGAATCTTAATGTTAATCTGAATCTAGTCTGAAACTTATTTCCTAATCTTAATTTAAATCTGGTCTTAATCTAAAAGTGGAACTGAATCTTAAACCTATAATAAATCTTAATCTTCTTGTAAATTGAGAGCTTTAATCTCAATCATTAACTAATTGAAATCTTAAACACAATTTTATATTGAAATTATTCACAGTATTCAGTTTCACTCCCTGGTCCTGTTTTTCAGTCTTGTTATTGTTCATGTTTGTTAGCCCTGAAATTATTTATGGTCTTCAGTCCCGTTCCTTGGCATTGTTCCTCAATTTTATGATTGTTCATCTCCCTTAGTCCTGAAATTATTCATGATCTTCAATCCTATTTGTTTTGTCCTGTTCCTCTGTAATGTTATTGTTCAAATCTTCAGTCCCGTTCCTTGGTCCTGTTCTTCAGTCTTATCAATGTTCATGTTCCTAAGTCATGAAATTGGCAATGGTCTTCAGTCCGGCTTTGATTGAAAAATATTAATAGCAAACGAATTTTAAAATAATTCGGAAGCACGGTTTAGTGATTCAGACGTCTCTTTGTCCTCTGAAAAGCATTTCAACCACAAAAACCACACAAATAAAAAATTATGACGGAAAAAGATTCTCTCCTGAGTGAAATCGATTTTCTGCATCCCAGAACCTAAATCACGAAACTGAACGCCTTAGCAACAGAGCTATTTTCACGGGTTTCAGATTTTGATAAACCCTTCAGGAAAACAATCGGGCAATTGTTCAAACAGGCACCAATGACGCACATCAAAGGAGGGTTAGCCCCAATTACCCCAGAGATTGCAGAAGTAAGTGAAAACGACAGGGCGATGGCTCGCCTAACACAAAGGTGGCAGAACAGAGGGAAAGTAGAAAAATCATACGACCTACGACTTCGCAGGAGTGACTGTCACAATATCAGTTACCATGACCAGTCCTATTTTAGTATATAAGACTAGCCCTTGCCCGTCTCAGACTCTTCCAATAACAACCTGCACTGTAAAGGCATTGTGCATTTAAGTGGCTATCTTTCCTGTTACTTTGAATCAGAATCTTAGTCAGAATCTTAATCTAAAACCTTGATCTTAATATTATTCTCAATTTTCGCCTTAGGCTTAATCTTAGTCTTGTAATACAGCTACTTTTTAGGACTATATGTTTCTTTAAAATGTATTTCTATTTCCATTTTTCTCGTATTTTCTAGAATTATCTTTGGGTTTTTTGTTAGATTTACTTTGTATTTAGATCATTACGTAATCGCATTTTCTAGGTATCTCAGTTGCGTCATGCATAGTTAGTCAGCATTCCGTTCTATTGTTCCCATTGTTATCACGTATTACTTGTTTTACTTCGTTAATGCACTGTCATCATTACTTCCTTGTATTTTAGGTAACATTGCATATTTGTTTGTAACTTTTCTAGATTGTTCTGTCATGCTTAGTCAGTAATTTAAACGTATATATTTAGGTTGTATTTTAACTGTAATTCAGAGAGTTTAGGGAGAGAGTGTGGATTCAGACAGATAAGATGTAGCTGAAAGGACTGAGGAGTCTAGGTTAAGTAGGCCGAGGCAAGGTACTTGAGAAAGATCTTGCCGAGGCGCTGTTGCTGTTTTATTGTGTATTTTGTGACTAATGTAGTTAGTCATCGTTTTTCAGGACATGGGAGCCTGAGTGTTGTTTAACTGTTTGTGCTGCACTTGAGAAAGGTGGCATTTAACATGTTGTTCTGTCGTTTACTAAACCTTGTACTTTGATGTTTATGAACATTGGAATCGAAACAGCTCTGGAAATATTGGTATCTCTCTCATCGTCATTTCTTGTCTTGTATTTTGATGTTGGTTATCGGTTATACCGCTCGGCCAGCTAAACAACCAGATTACAGTCTCAAACTTTAATTGAATCTTAATCTTAACTTGTATCTGAATTTGAATCTTAATCTTAATCTCAATCTTAGTCTTAATTTTAATTGCTTTCTTAATCTTTAATTTAAAGCTTAATCTAATCTTAATGTTATCTTAAACTTAACCTTAAACTTGAACTTCATCATAATATTAGTATTTGTGTTAGTGCTTGTGTTATTTTTTAGGCCAACTTAATCTCAATGTTAATCTTGATCCCAATATTTATTTTAATCTTAATCAAAGTTCAAACTGACACTGATATTTAATTTTATATTTATCTTCATTTATAACGTAATTTATAGAATAAGGTAAAACCAGCTGAAACAACCTGAAACCAGATATAGTTTGAACTAATGCACTGTTGACTGAAATAATTTCCATCCAAAACGAGTCAGGCTCTCATAAGCCTTCTGTTGAAGAGAACCAACCAAACAGTAAACAGTACATCGGAGCGGACCTCTGTTAATCGCTGGCCTGCACCTTTTACAGCCGGGCACAGTCTCCTGTCCACTGAATAACACCAATAGCACGTCATGCTGAAGAAAATGCAGTGTGCCTGTTTTGCGAGCAGGACATCGACAATTATGATCTGGTAGGTCCACAAGAGCAAACTTCCGATCGTGTCCACAGCTCTGTCAAGCCCACACAATTTTTATTTCGTGATGACTTGGCAAAAACGATGCAGGATTCCAAAGCTGCCAACCACTACACAAAGAGCCCTGCATTCATGTGGCCCGACGTTGCTCCGTTTTGCGACCGTCATACAAGAGCCACTGCTAACTTCAGCCAGCAAAATAATTCTTTTCTAGGGATCAAGGGGACGTCACCTTGTCCTGCCCGAAGGAATCAGAATCCCGTAAAGCCCTCTGCCAAGTGGAAGTTCACAAAGAATGGGACAATATGAACTCCCACCCAGCTATAAAAGTTTCCTAAATTTTAAAAAGAATTTCTGCAACCATACCTCGAGTTGCAGGTTGCTTCATTCAGGGCAGGGCAGATTTCGACTTCGTTCAGGGCTTCTCAGGTCTCGTCATGGGAAATTCCTAGATTGTAAATTGGATGCATAAAGAATATAAATTCTTATCTTTTGTTACAAAATCTCTGATTCCTATCTAACAGGTATACTCCTTCCGCTTTACAAAAACTTTCTGCAGTGCAAGACGTTTTCATTCTTCAAACACAAAAATGTCGTTTGTTTCTTGAAAATTATCTCGAGTCTGCTTCTTCTTCGCTTGTTTTTAATAGGCTTTTAATTTGGATTGGATTTTGAAAATAATAACAGTTTTTATGAAAACACTTAGGAATATATTTACCTATTGAGATAGAAAGATAGATAGGCAGATAGATACTTTGAGGAAAATTATTTTCGCGGGAATTAATTTTTGCAGTTTTCGCGGATTTTGGTTTATACACTCTTTTTTATTTTAAGAATAAGTTTCAAAAAAACGACAACAGATTTTAGCTTGAAAGACATGTTTCGGATTCATCATCCATCTTCAGTTAAATTAACGTTTACACGGTGTGATTATTTATAACAAAATTAATTGGCAAATTTACAAAAAACCGTTACAATATTTGAAAATACAAAAGGTAACTTAAAATTTGAAATTTGAAAGTTTAAAAATACAATAGTAGCTAATGACAAACTAACCAATAGTAAAAGACACATTATTTGTACAAGGCACATGACGAACAACACGAAAACAACACAGGGAGGAAAATTAAAAGTTCAAACCTAAATTGACATGAAACAATTGTTTATTTAAATCCGGCTTTTCCCAGAGAATATGGAGAGCTTCTTTGATCTTTAGTTGGTAAAACGTTTCTGCAGAATCCAGAATACTGAAGCAGTTCTCGTTTGAGAGACTACGACAAGATTCAGAACCCTGCAGATGCTTGTATACGTGAGAATTCTTATCCCTAGATAAATGTTCACGAACTCGTGTGGAGAAATGACGATTGGTTTCACCAACGTAAACGGAATTACATCCCGCACAAGAAAATTTGTAAACAACACGAGAACGGAGCGATTTAGGAATAGGATCCTTCACTGTAAACAAGTTCCTAACCTTATAAGAAGAAAAAACTAGCCTTATATCCAAGTTCTTACAATAATCTCTGAGTAATTTACGAATTTTGCGCTTAGCAAAGCTAGACAAAGTCAAATACGGTAACTTGAAATAAAGAGTGGTTCCTTCAGAATTTTGAGGAGGCGTAGCCGTTTGCTCGGAGACTTGAACTTTATCCAAATACTTGTTAACGACTTTATCAATTAATCTAGTAGGGAAAAGATTCTTTTGTAAAATAGATTTAAGTTTCTTTAAATCCTCATCGAAGCCTAACCAAGTATTATTTATCTTATAC
>JACTAT010000254.1:861021-880000 GCA_014526335.1 Chrysaora quinquecirrha
TTACATTAAACACGAAAAAATTTTCTGTGAAAAACTTTGTGTGAAAACATATTCTGCGGGAAACATTTCAGTGATTTTTCCCTAATTCTGTTGATTTGGTAATTATAACTATTTTTTAAACCTGTGAATATGGAATATTTTGTTGAGATAGATCATATTTTATAAACGGACAGGTAGATTAGTGACAGATTGTAACATCAAGTTCGTGTGTTTGTAAAACATTGCAGTTGATTTTATTTTCCTCTTTTGAATTTATTATATATCATTGGCAGGGAACTTTCTTTCAAAAAGGGTGATATTTTGGTATTGAAGCGACAAATTGATGAAAACTGGTACGAAGGAGAGCTTAAAGGAAAAACTGGAATATTTCCTGTTTCGTATATTCAGGTAAATTTAATCCATATTACCTTATATCAACGGCGCTTACGATGGAACTATTTTTGAAGGGTAGGTTTGCTGGTGCTTCAAAAACTTTCAACTTCTTTTGGAATTACTAACTTCTCTCTTGAACAAATTTGAGTCTGATCTTATTAGAGAAACCTAATTTTTTCAATTACGCTTCGTACTTGCCAAATCTGCCACCGCAGCATCTTTTCTTCACTGAAAGGCCAATTTGTCGTCCCTTCTTACATAAACCACATGCCGACTTGCCATCCCTTCTTCCCAAAGCCAACAATGTGGGAACCTGCCCCTAATTCCAGCATTCGGTATTTTTGTGCTCCCAACGTGGCAAACCTGTTGTCAGTGTTTATATGACTTTTTACAGACCCAGGTACCAAACCTTACTTTGCATCATAGTGCTCCTGTGTCAACATACCTTCTTGTTTTACACTTGCACATACCTAGTTTGTATTCTATTGACAATATTTGCACACTACTTGCTGGGAGTCAGCGTGCCATCTCTTATTCGCCTCCTTGATCTGAATGCGTAAATAATCTCGACAAAATTTAATGTAAAACTTTTTTGAGACAAAGTAACTCTGTTTGTAAGCTTCTTTTGACCCGCTGCTTACGCTTCTGCACTACAGAATTGCCGAGTTATATAGAAAATCAGTTTGTTTAAACACCCTGTTTAACTAAGACCCTATTGTCTGTGGTTGTGTGTTGAATATGCAAATTTAACATGCACATCTGATGTTCAGGTAAAAGAAAGAAAGTTGTTCTAGTTCACCATGGACTGTGAGTATGTAACATTCCTAGAATACCTGTGTTTTCCGGGAATTTTAAATTTCATAATCTTTTGTTGGAAATTAAAAAATATGGAAACAACCGATCGAATCAGGCACACAGTATTCGTCCACACATACAAAAATGAAGTTTTCCCATATAATTTCGCTTATTAGTAGGTGCTTTGTGCTGGTCCACAAGAACCTGAAAAAAAACGTCAAGGGCTGAGTGCAACAAGGCCGTGTGCGCAATGAGATTGTATGTACTTTCAAACTGTTTCCTAAAGGTTTTAGAAGACATGCCTGAACCTGAACCTGAACCTGAAGTTGCAGAGGATCATTCTGAAATTATTCAAATAGAAGAAGGTGCTGCCAGAGCTAGATACACATTTCACGCGGAAAGCGAGAATGAGCTTTCCTTTAAGAAGGTATTTTTATTATCTGCTCTATTTGTTGCTTTGTTAAAATGCCACGTTGATCGTGTTTGAATGTTTTTACAAGGGAAACATTATTCATTATCTTCATTTCTTTTATGTCATGTATGGCCATGTCTAATTTTGGTATAAATTTGCTTTATTACTCGGATTTTTCTGGATCTAAGATCTTTCTCTAATTTTAAGAATGATGTGATAACGCTCTTGCGACAAATTGATGAAAATTGGTGTGAAGGAGAAGTTGGAGATCAACTGGGCATTTTTCCCGTTGCTTACGTCGAGGTTCGTAACTTGCGCTTTATTCTGCAGTTAGCTTAGGTAGCCCCGGCTACGTGTGCGATTTATTGCTTGAAATGGCGACAGGACATGTTGACAAGAGTCGTGCATGTAGCCAGAGATAGATTTTCGAACCAGAATATTGATTTGGATGAATTTTCGCGACATTTTTTTGCTTGTTGCCAATAATGTCGCAGTGTAGCCAGTTTGCATTGGCATCGCATTGGATTGTTTTCACGCCGTTTCCTAGAGTTTTTGAAGACCTGTTCTCCTTATCACGCAAGTTGATTGTCGCAATGTTACGGTCGCAGCGTTAAGCTACCTGCGGATTAATCACGATAAGACATTTTCAGTTGTGTCACGTGAAGCAAGCAAACAGCCGCGGCTTCAAATCTATGCTAAGTTTCTCAGCTTTAACTGCAAGAATCATTCGCTGAAATACAACTTTATAGTTAGTGAGTGAAAATTTTATTAATATTTAGTTAAAGAGCTCAAACTCTGATAAAAACATCCATACCTCTCATATCATAAGAAAATATGATATATGTATACCTTTGCATGAGTGGCTTACTGCTATTGATAAACGTCAACTGCATAATAAGAGAGTTATCGGTATTTTCACTTTAAATGCCTAGTGAGATTATTAAGTAACTCTCCAAGTCATACAGTTAACGGCTGCCATCCAATTTTTTGCTTGCCTATATTGAATCTTAATCATAACCATTCATACTCATGTTCATTTTTCATGAATGGGAAACACTGGGATTGTTTTTCCTACGATTATAGCATACCATTATAGCATAGCATACCACGGTTTGTTTATGGGTATCGAGCCTGGAATGCATGATTTGAGTGGTATCTAAAGATAGAAAAGCTTGATATCTATGCCTCTAGGTGTTCTTATCTCATTGTATAACTGTACTTTTTCACAGATATTGAAGTTGCCAAGGGTCATAAAAAGTAAGTCGATTATTTTTCCTTTATTATTGTACTTAACTGGTTGTATGAAATGACTCTGTTAACATTTAATTCCATTTTCACCAAAATTTTCTGCTCACCCTCACTTCGCTCGTCACACTGCTTGTCAGAACTGAGGTTGACTGAAATCTTTGTTTGTTAATGTGTCATGTGATCGTCACATAAATATACTGTAAAACCTCAATTCCTGATACGTTGACTGCGCTGTAGATGTGTACGCTGTTAGATATAGAAATTAACTTCAAATTTTAAAAACATTAGTCAATTTATGGTATGAGTACTAAATGTTTTTTGTAATGTCTTATTGCCTTTTTAAACCGTTTTTGACGTTTTTAAAGCCCATTCTTTGCAGCGCAAAAAATTCACTCAAACCAGATAATTGGTGGTAGCAACTCCTGACGTCACCTAGCGATTAGCATAAAAATTTTGTTATTTATGTCGTAATGCATTTACTAACGTGACGTCCAGATGAAAATACTGTGGAAGCATATCAAAAATGCAAGAGATCTTCAGGTGACTATAAGCCACCGACTTTAATGTTTTTGTAATGTTCAAGGATAGAAGGGGTGTTTGCGTTGGGCCGAAATTCTTTCTTTGTCCCAGTCACTGGCTTCAAGGGCCACTTAAGGGTTTATAGGAAAGAGGGCCAAGGGTCATATAAATGGTAATGCATGCGCTCAAGAAGGCCTTCGGAGGCCATCTCATCTGGCTGAAGCACGAACACCCAACTTTGTGACAGTGTTTCTTTTATTTGGTATTTTCCTGAAGGGGTAAATTAGTGTTTGATAGAGATTCCCTGGTTCCCCCGGTAGCTATTTCCTATTGTTCTTATAGTTCTCATTGCAAAATTTGCTCCTTTCAAAATATTTTACGCATTTATGTTTGGTCTATATCGTATTATTCCAGTGTTTTCCAATATACCATTGAAGTTCCACATTCAATGTTTTAAACAGCCATTGAAAGCTTGTCTAGAAACAAATTAAAGAAACAGAGAGACAGATCAATCATTCCTTTGCAACCTTTATTTGAAAAGCAATTGTCGTGAAAATTCATAATTAATTCCATTTATTTGACATCAGATAGATCCTTGTTTTTCACCTTTCAATATTGTTTGGAATTCTGTATATAATTGGCTGATTCAAAACAAATAACCAAATAGGTATCAAGGTCTACTGTCTCAGGGCTATCTCTGAAAAGGGGAACGGGGAACGGGGATCGGGGGAACAGGGGAATCTCTATAAAGTGCAACGAAGAGTTTTTTGAAAACACGGAAAATATGTAACTTAGAGTCTTTTTCTCTGCTTTGCTTAGAAATAACATGCTTTCAAAAACAATTTTCTTGAAATCTCTAAAAGGGGGAAGATAAAGGCCTTATATACTACGAAAAATCTCAACCCATCAGAGGGTACGGCTTCTGTTCATTAGCTAATATCTGTTGTAAAAGTGTAGGTGAAATCTAAGAATTACGATAAAACACGAAATATAAAAATCTCTAAAAGGGGAATCACTTTTCGAAAATCTCGAAAGAGGGGAATCACTTTTTCAAATCTTTAAAAGGGAGAACATAAAAACTATGTAACGTTGAAAAAGCGCTGAAAAATGTATCATTCGAGAGCTTTTTGACAGCACGTTTCAAATATTTCAAAAGTTGTTGAATTTACAGTAAACTAAGGGGAACACATCGCTTATAAAACCGATGAAATAAACATCCCCTGTTATCAATAAGACATAATGAAAAATACTTCTGACATTCACAGCTAATGGAAACCAATTACCGTATCAAGACCTGGCTTCGCTGTAGACAAGCATCAAATGACAGTAATTTTGTATTACGTCTGGGCATGGATTAAATCTTTCAGCACTGTGGAATTTAGGGATTTTTTCGATAATTGAACGTTTCAGTTGCACCTCAGGATCAGTTCTACTCGTGCGTGAAAGACAGCCACTCTACTCTATGTGAAAATATGTTATTTCTAGGCAAAGCAGAGAAAAATTTTCTATGTTACATTTTTTCCGTGTTTTCAATAAAGCTCTTTTCATTGGTGTAAACGATTTTCGGATAGGATGTGCCATTTTCTCATTCCTATTTTTAGAGACTCCCCGTCCCCCTGTTCCTCGCTCCCCCATTCCCCGTTCCCCTTTTTAGAGATAGCCACCGTCTCAAATAAAAATAAAAATCAACAAAATCTTTACCGTCAATTTTCTCTTCGCCACTATTTCGAGCAAACCCGCCAGCTCGACCGAAGGCAAACAATCCAAAGAATTTTGATTCTTAAAACGAGGGCTTATTTAATGCAGTCCTAACCAAGCACTATTGTATTTTATTGTAGTTTATAATTATTTACTGTTAGTTTTACAATAGCGATACTTCACTAATTCATACTAACATGAAGCAACCTCAAAGATTGCATTAGCTATCACTTATTGCAAATATGAGCAAGCGCATTTATTTTTAGAAACCATTTTTTGCGAAATTTTTAAGCTGTTTTATATTTTGGGCTGATTTGGTTTCAGCAGGAAGGGCTTTCCAGATTTTTGGTCCCTGGAAACAGTTTATACCGTAAGCGGTTGCTCTAACTTTTGGTATTTGTAGAGGGCTCGTTCTACGGAGATCATGGTCCACTCGCTTTGGTATAAAATAATCTCTCATAAATACAGGATTAAGATTATTTAAAGTTTTGTAAATTTCTAATGCTGGAAGCCTGATCGATTGAATATGGATGGTAGTTTCATTGCATTTTGTAAGCAAGGCCTCATACGAGGAAGCACTCAAAAAATTAAAGCTATGATGAATAGGTATCTCCACTAGGGACTATTTACTTTCATTTGATAAAAATCAAAGCTGTTTACTGCTTGAAGTAAAAATTTTCTTCTCTTCCTTGTTTTTTTCATTCCTGTATTTTTTGCATTTTCGTAGGCGATCTTTTTAGGCATTATCTCTTACGCATTATGTCTCTTTCTAGCTTTTATCAACTGCCTCAAATCTGCATTTAACCTTGACTTCATCCTTGAAATCAGAAAATTTTTTTAGAATGTCTTCCAAGGCTAAGGAAAATCTAATATCAGTTTTTTGTCACAAACAAATTGCTTCAATATTTTAAAATTTCAAAACCTCAGAACAGAAAATCATGTGATCAGTTAAAAATCTTTCCAATCGAATTGCAATAAATAGCTTACTTGGTTAGCAGATTTAACGATTTGAGTGTTAACCAGTTTACTATTTCACCAGTTTTAACTATTTACAAGGACAAACAATGCTTTTCGCAATGCATCATGATCATCGCGATCAAGTAGACAGTGACAAATTGGACCACACGAAACACCCAATATTATCTCTACAGCGTTGTTTCGAAGCAATTTACAGGTTGAGAGTCTCTTGTTTATAATATCACTGAACCAAGTTAGGTTTGTTCTTCATAATGTAGAGCAGAGGTTTATTAAATCAGAAAAAATAAGAAAAAAATAAGGATTGCCAAGAAGGGAAATTTTCCAGCGATACTCATCGTGTGCGCAAGCTTCGCTGGGTCTTCGCGGGTCGTCCGATAAATATCGAAATATCTACCTTTTTGTTCCAAACAAGGGGTAGACTTACTTCTCGAGGGAAGGGACTAGCGCAATATAGCTTGAATATGTTGTCAATGATCCTATGTAAAATTTTATTTATGAGTTTGCATTTTCTCTCTTGATATAGCTCCTGTTCATCTACAACCTGAATTAGAGAAAGAGCACCACAATATTGTACCTAAACTCGTTAAAAGTAATGGGATAGCGGAAAGTGCAACAAAAAAAGAATGTGACGCAAGCCTTTCTTCCATGCCTGTAAGCCACATGTCAGAAAAGAACAAAGTGAGAAAAGTTTTTGATCGTTAATCTGTATTTATTTCACAGTTTTTTTTATATCTGTTCATGCGCAGCGTACCCCAAAACAACGCTGGATTATGTGTTTTGTGACCCGTAAAATACAACACTCACGTTTAAACCCGGCGAATCGGCTAATTTAAGGTCTAGGTCTAGCATACAGGTCAGGAGCCCGTGAAATTTTGTTATGTTCCATAATACACTGCTGGACAAACTAAAAGAAACACGCTTTCAACGAGTCTTAGTGATACAGATCACTGTCAATCGGTCATCCTCAATACATTAAAACTTTTTGATTTATTACTTTATTTACATTTGTCAGTGATATTTCGTCAACTATTTACGGATGCCATTATCAAACTGTGGTAAGCTTCGAAATTCAGGAACGTTAGTACAACTTTTGTATTCTATTGAGATACATCTGCATCGCCAATTTCTTCATTAATGTTCCAAAATTATACTCTATCGACAATTCCTTTTATCGATCTCTCTCAATTTCGCGAAAAGCTGTCCCCAAGAGTTGTGATGCATAAAGCCCCCTTCATCTCCGTCTGCACCAGTTATTTCCGTCGGATCTGCTTCGACTCTTCAAATTTTTTGAGATTCCCTTACATTACGTCTATACCAATTACTTTGTAGACCAAGAGTTTTTGCAGTCAACTAACTAAATTGTCCATGGCAATCTTTACTGTGTTCTCTTGCTCCAGATATTTTCCATTTTCTAGATATTTGTGGGAAGTTAATATTTAATGTACACTTGTTTAAGGGCGTGTAATTCTAAACCAAATCTTTTTTCGGTAGCCTTCTTTTTTCGGAATGTGTGTTTTTGGAAGTCATTTTTCCGAGACTTTCGAGAGATTCACGGTTTGAAGTTTGAACAGACTTCCATTTTACCAGTTGCCTGGATACATTCGATGATGCGTCTGGGGACGAGGCAAGAAAGTATTTTGGAAAAGTTTCTAGATTTCCAGAATATCTGTTTTTTGAAATCCTTGAGTTTATTTCCAGAATATCTGTTTTTTGAAATCCTTGAGTTTATTTTCGGAAGCTATCTGTTTTAAAAGATTCGGAAGGTTTTTTTAGGTTTAGAAGAACCAACTTATGTTTAGGAACAATGACGGGTACCCAAGGGAGTTAATCAGTTTTAGTTTGATCATTAGCATCTTAGTTTACTTCTTCTTCATTTTGCTAAAATATGACTAATGATTAGCTTTCCTGGATATGACAACAGCTAACATCAAGTCCGATAAATTTGATTTTAAAGTGTACCGCAAAGATGGAATCACCAATTTTCAGATAAGTCATATCAGTAGTATAAATCCAAAGATTATCAGGGTGTTTTTAAAGGTTGTCTTAAAGGTCGGCGAATATGATCAAATTCCTTTTTAAATATTTATACGGAAAATAGTCATGAACACTCTTGGCTTGAGAATAACCACAAGGATTTAGACAAAATAAACAACATATTAGTTAATAATAATCAAACTAAATATGTTTCTCTTGGGTACCCGTCACTCGTCGGGAAGAAATTTCAAGTGAATTCTGTGTTTCATTGAAGAGTGTCTCCCTGAAATAGTTATCCCGGGATATTTAAATTAGATTTTTCGTTCGGAAAACGTTTAAAAGAGAAACAAAAAGGGAAATAATTACCAGGTGCATTGAACATCAACAAGACAGTGTGGCAGGAACATAGACAAGATGTCGAGCAACAGAACACAGTAAAGATTGCCATGAAACCTCTTGGTGTAGAGAGTAATTGGTATATGGACCTTAAATAAGGGAATCTCTAGTAATTCGATGTGTCGAAGTAAGTGTGATGGAAATAACTTTTGCAAACAAAGATGAAGAACATGCATTTGTACTTACGTTTCAAAAATGTCGAAGCATACCGTACTTTAATAATGGCATCCGCAAAGGTTGCCAAAATATCATTGACAAATTTGAATAAGGTAAGAAATCCACAATGAAGTTTTTAACCTCTTTGATCTAACTTAATAAGATGTCTTTCAAAGATTATAATTAGTCACCCTGTATTGGGCTATCTCTAAAATCAGGAACAACGGGAACATTAGGAACAAAGTAGGAACATGAGGAACAAGGCGGGAACAAAGTAGGAACATGAGGAACAAGGTGGGAACATGAGGAACAAGGCGGGAACAAAGTGGGAACATGAGGAACAAAGTAGGAACATGAGGAACAAGGCGGGAACAAAGTAGGAACATGAGGAACAAGGCGGGAACAAAGTAGGAACATGAGGAACAAGGTGGGAACATGAGGAACAAGGCGGGAACAAAGTGGGAACATGAGGAACAAGGTGGGAACATGAGGAACAAGGCGGGAACAAAGTGGGAACATGAGGAACAAGGTGGGAACATGAGGAACAAGGCGGGAACAAAGCGGGAACATGAGGAACAAGGTGGGAACAAAGCGGGAACATGAGGAACAAGGCGGGAACAAGGCGGGAACATGAGGAACAAGGCGGGAACAAAGTGGGAACATGAGGAACAAAGTAGGAACATGAGGAACAAAGTAGGAACATGAGGAACAAGGCAGGAACAACGCGGGAACACGAGGAACAAAGTGGGAACATGAGGAACAAGTTTGGAACAAAGCGGGAATGTAGCAGGAACTGGGGGAACGTGGTGGGAATCACCGGGAATGAAGGGGGAACAACGGGAACGAAGCTGGAATGACCGGGATTGGCAGGATCACATTTTATTTTCATTCAAAATTTGATTCTAAATTGCCATCAGTAACATCTGTTTGCAACTTGAACAAGTACTTTTAATAAGAGAGGGTCTCTCTTTTTCAAAGTATTCAATGAGACACCAAGTCATGGTGACATCTACCAAGACTTTAGAATTCAACAGGAAGAACGACATTATTTCAGATTGTGCTTTATTTTCAAGTACAAGCTGGCAACAACGGAACAAAAATTTTAAACGTAGCAAAAAACTATAACTAAAACTGTCGACCACCGTCTACTAAAAACTGAAATATGTTTAAAAATGTATTAAATTGAATTAAATCCTTAATATACCAAATATATAACAAGAAATACATTTAGAAAGATCGCTGCGTGTACGGCACCTACAGATTAACCTATACATTAATCTTTTAATGTGTTCAAAATTATTAGTAAATTTTTGCAAACAAATGCACTTTTTCCTTTGTTGAAGGCCAAAAAACAGTCAAATTGCACGATTAGTGTGTCTCAAAGAACTAACTGCAAGCTACGAAATCGAGTAAGAGCGGGAAACAATACATTCTGTCTGATGATTTCTTGTTTTGTTTTCAAATTAGTTTGCTAATAATTTTTCAGGGCTGATTTTCTTATTTGAAAAGTCACTTAAATTGGCTGCAGATAGTCTATTCTGAGTATATGGAAAACATAGCAGATGCTTACTGTAACTTAATTGAATGAATTCACAAAACGAAGAGACAACTAATACAAGTTCATCAAAAGTTGTTCCTTATAATATTTGAAAGAGATTTACGCTCTTAGGTGCCAACCAAACTCAGCTTCAAGTCTTGCTATGTGCTCTCTAGTAAGTAGGGGAATGAACTCGTTTGGAACTAGGAGCATTGAGCACTGGAACTGAGGATATCTCTTCTTCACACAAGTAAATCTGAAATGAAAATGGACATTTTGCTCACGCTCAGACCATTGCTGTATTCCAGTCTTCTGGTCCCTGAAAGATCTTATATCTCAATAAACAACGACGATGTCATCTGGCTGCACAAGAGGAGGATTACGAATTACATTTTGAATTGACATCAATATCTGGCAACTTTGCAAAAGACTGCCATTAATCTTGTTAATTCTACATGTTCATTCTACGCGAGGGCTGAGTCTGTACATTTCAGGATTTCAGGATAAAGGTGCAGCATCATCTCGGCATCAGGGACATAACTTACATCACTATGCTTACATCAACATCTCTTGCTTTTTTTTAACCTCGATACATTTCACTGTCAAGTACTCTGCACCACGTTTACCTTACAAAAGTCCTTGTAGGACGTTATTAGAAGTTATAAGTTGTGGCGGTTGTAATAGTAGACTAGGTACCTTATAAATGCAAGTATTGTGTTATAAAGTAAAGAAGGGCTAGATAGTGTAAGCAATCTTACCGATCAGAACTTTGTCCTTCACCTGCGAAATATCAAATCTTGGCAGCTCTGTGGAAAAAATATTTGCGTGCAGGACTTCCCTCTTTGCTGGGATCGATGGCAAACGAAACATGTTTTCAAGTTTCACGTGCCTGACCTGATAAAGTTACCCGGCCATGAGGACACGTGAAGCTTCCCAGAAAAGATCTAATATTAGAGTGTTATTTTCCGCCAAACGGAAACGAGGCCACGCGACGCAGGTCAACTCTGGGTCAGCTCGTCAACGCTTCAACGCCCAACGCAAAATGTCCAATGTTCGACTTAAAACAAATAGTAGCTAATAGCTGAACAATAGCTTTTTTAAGACCTGCTTAAATTCACCATGAACAACAACAGCAATTCGCTACACCGACCGTTTGAGCAGCTTTCCAACAACAACAAGAACAAAATATGGTGCTGCGAATACTTATTACACTGAAACCTGTGTAATAAGTCTAACATTAAGTCTTTTCCCACTTTGTTCCCGATGTCCCCGCCTTGTTCCTCATGTTCCCGCTTTGTTCCCGCCTTGTTCCTCATGTTCCCACTTTGTTCCCGCCTTGTTCCTCATGTTCCCACTTTGTTCCTCATGTTCCCGCCTTGTTCCTGCCTTGTTCCTCATGTTCCTACTTTGTTCCTCATGTTCCCGCTTTGTTCCCACCTTGTTCCTCATGTTCCCACCTTGTTCCTCATGTTCCCACTTTGTTCCCGCCTTGTTCCTCATGTTCCCGCCTTGTTCCCGCCTTGTTCCTCATGTTCCCACCTTGTTCCTCATGTTCCCGCTTTGTTCCCGCCTTGTTCCTCATGTTCCCACTTTGTTCCTACTTTGTTCCTCATGTTCCCACTTTGTTCCCGCCTTGTTCCTCATGTTCCCGCCTTGTTCCTCATGTTCCCACTTTGTTCCCGCCTTGTTCCTCATGTTCCCACTTTGTTCCTCATGTTCCCGCCCTGTTCCTGACTTGTTCCTCATGTTCCTACTTTGTTCCTCATGTTCCTACTTTGTTCCCGCCTTGTTCCCGTTGTTCCTGATTTTAGAGATAGCCCCCTGTATTGTGGGGTTAACACAGAAACCTTACAACATTGCATGTACTTAATGGTGTCAATTTACGTTAATATTAAACTTAAATCTGTTTCTACGTAGGAGCCACACAAGTCAATACAGCCTACGTCAAAGTGAGTTTTTTCGTTCATTATTTCAAATGACATGTTTAGTTTCAAGATTTCTAGATTTCGAGGTTAGAGAATTCTATTGGTCGTTTTCAGAAATTCATTACATATTATTTTTATGTACAGAAGATACCCGATTTTCAACTTTGTTTCTTTTGCAGGAATGAAATTTCAGAACAAAGCCGCTTTGTAGATAGTTCTGTACCGCAACCTGCTCAGCCTGATGTTAACAGGTACATAGCTATGCTAAATAGTTTTCACAAAGACATTTTTAGCATTGTGTATGTAAGTGCTTCCGTAAGCTATTCTTAATGCAATTTGAAAAAGTTAAAGCAAGCTCTGAGCGATTTAAGGCTAATTTTTGCCGAAATTTCTGCAGAGCAATTTTTTTAAGCAATTCAACATCGTTGATTGAAAGTGATGACTTGATAGATTTGTTTGAGAATATCAACGAGAAGCATACCAATTTTGCTCGATCTCAAAAAGTTTTCGATTACTTTAACCATAAGATCATATTGGGGAAACTGATGAAATATGGTATTCGAGAACTTTCTGGAGATTGATTTGTTAATTCTTGAAAAAAGAAAACAGTACTGTGCTGTTGTGTTATGTATTAAGAGCTAATATAGCTACTAACTTGTGGCTTTCCCCAGGGTTCCTTTTCGGGCCTCTTTTCTTCATAGTGTAACTAAATGAGTTTGAAAAATACGGTTGACATTCGCTATCTCGAACTCTCAAGGGACACTGGAATTTGTTCGAGATAGCGAATGTTCGAAATAGCGGATGACCAATATAAATTTAAAAAATTATAGTTTTTAAGTCAGAAAAGGAACCCTGATTAACATGCAGGGTTACTGATCCAAAATTTCATCAAACAAGTCAGTTACTTTTTACATAGGAGTCAAAGCTCATGCTGTTTTCATCCGAGCTTTCATCCCTACTATCGGTGAAATTGAGATAATGGCGATGCAGCACATCTCCGTGCGCTAAAATAGGCAGAGATTACAGGCATCACATTTGGGCAGGAAGGGAGTTCTGAAAGAGAACAGCTACTTTCTGCCTGGAATTTCCTGTCAAGCTTTTGTACCGATTTCTTTATGAACAAATCATCATCGATCAAGCTATTTCTTTCGATAGCAGCATGGTAAGACTCTCATACTGGCAATCCATTAAAGTTTCTGAGCTTCATCTATTGTATACATGGGCAGCATGTCACTTAGCGGCTGCCATTCCCGCTAGGCGAAATTATACATATTTTCAGCCTGTCCCTTTATCCGTTCAGCAGAAAATTTGGCAAAGTTCGAGGTAAAGAGTAGGTTTTCCTCCGTGCGAGATAACGGGGTTCGAGATAGCGGATGATTTTTCTATACAAACCCTTATACCAAAACGAGGGGAAATGGAAAATCGTTCGAGATAGCGAATGTTCGAGATGTCAACTGTGTTTGAAAGTTTCCACGGCCGACACGTACGCTGAAAACACACGCGTGAAAGTGAATCTATGAAAGATCTCAGTTCATAGATGTTCTTTATTGTGAGTTCAACCTATTAAGAACGTGGGGCCCCTACTGGTTCATCACAGACTACTAACCCAAGAAGATAATTTGATAGCTGAAATTTCTTGTCATTTCTTAAAATTTACCAGGCCATTGTTCTGTGGAAATATTTTGTCCATAGATACTGTCGCGTTATATTCCCGTAGCGAGAAAAAATTGCTTTTATCGCAATAAATTGGCCAAAATGTCATCAATAATGTTGAGGTTAGGCTCGTTGAGTTCAGTTTTGGGTGCTCTATCATTTAATGTATTGCAAGCTTTTTGCTGAGATTAGAAAATCTTTTTAAATATGACATCATACGTTGTTATGCCATTAATTAGCTGCTATTGTTTACGTTTATTAGGATATTAAAATAATTATCATATCAAGGTAGGTGATCAAAGCTGTCGGCTTCTAGGGTGCAAGTTTCAATACTGTATCACTTAACATTTTGGAGTGCCTCCGTACCCTTCTGTACTTGTTCAGACCCCGTACCGAATAGGGTTAATAAATGCATGTTTATTTTCCGGTAGGCATCGAGTGCTTTTTAGCTACAATGCCGAGAATGAAGACGAACTTGAGTTGAAAGAAGGAGACATCGTCAATGTACTTGAGAAATGTGACGATGGATGGTATGTAGGAACATGTGAACGAAGTGGCATGTTTGGGATCTTTCCTGGAAATTATGTTGTATCTGCCTGAGTTTCCTACAGTAAGTAGCATAATTTTGATGTCTTAGTATTTGTGTATACGCTTTTTTGTAGTACCAAGCAAGATTCCCTTTTATTGTTTTTCATGATAATTCATACTGCCCGGGGTATGTTTGCACGGGATGTTACTTGTTATCTATCGCTAGTTATATTTCGTTTTCTTAATTTCGTTGTTATTCTTTTTCCTGCTTTCTTTTTGCAAATCTCGTATCTGATTGAAAGAGTCAAACATGCAAAAATATGTGAAATTTTTTTTACATTTTGAATATGTTAAGATATCATCATTATGACCATTTATAATATTTACAAAGTAAGTAGGCAGCTTGCTCTGGGATAAAACAGTTCTTTTTAAGTTGCTGCAGGCCTTAAAACAGTTAACTGTGTCAAAACTGTTTAAACGTAAAATTGCGTAGCAGCTCGTGATTTAATGTTTACTAAATCCTTTTTTTTACAGATGTACAATGTTTCTTCACAACTGTGCGAAGAAGCAGTATATATTCCCAAATGTGTGATAGTAAAGGCTAGAACGTTTTTCTTTTTCTTCCAAATCATTAATTCTATAATGACGTTTTTCTCGAATTTTTTAAATATTTTTTTAAAGTTTTGTATCCAATAAGTTTTTAACCAGCCTTTCTAGACGACTTCGATACTTAAACAAAAGCTAAAAAAAGTTACGTGTCGAGAATTATGACTCAACATTTGGAATGTGAGCATGGTTGTTCATCGAATGCCTCTCTTTTTAAATACATCCAGAATTAGTCTGGAAAATATACACCGTAACAAAACTGGTACTTTTTGCTATCTTCATCCGCACATCCAATAACGTGATTGCCTATTAATAGCTGTTAAATACACTTGATTATTTAATTGCAGAAGTTATAATTCTTTTATTTTTTTAATTAAATTGTGTATGTATTTAATGGAACTGAATAAAAAGCAACCTTGATTTGTTTGCATTGGTTTTTTCTTCTTCTTCTAAGTAACGAGAATTTCTTGGTGCAATGTTTTCAACTTTTAGTTTATTAATCGTGCTCATCAGTTTGACTAATATCAAAATCTCCCAAGTATTGTTTATATTTTCATCAATTCACACACCGTATCTATAGCTTTGTTACGCAAAAAAGGACCCTATGAAGAAAAATGCCATTCAAAGCGCATTTAATTTTTCTTATTTTATCGCTCGACACTTTCTGGAGATTTAAGTGCGGTTTGAATGTGTGAGAATTTTTGCTTGTATTAAAAATGCATTTAAATAATTTGGAAAAATTCAGGTCATTCGGGCATGGATTGAAAATTTGTTTGAGAAGTTCTATTCCTAGTTCTATTCGGAAGTTTTATTCCTGCTTACTGCATTGTTTACTCGTGTGAGGGTCTTTCATTCTAATAATGCAAAGGAATAACTTTAAGACTGTAATATCTTTAGGAAATTTATCACTGTAAATTTTGCACAAATTAGCAAAGGAATAAAAAAATGAGTTTGCATCAAAATGCAGTGAATTGTACGATTAAATACTGCATATCAAGGCAAATTGTTTTTCTACTTATTTGACATGGGGTGTCAAGTTTGTTGCAGTTTATGAGTTTTCGGTAACTTAAGCACTCCATACAGACCGCAATCAAATTCAACAAGTACTCAGAGAAGCTGATTTTTTACATATTTGGAAAGGCGGACAGATAAATTAACTTCCATTACTGTAAGTACAAGTGCAAGATAGCGACAATTTAACTTACAAAAAAGCCTATGTTGCACTATTTTAGGGGGTTTCAAGGGGCATTCTCCCCTGGAAAATTTTGAAATTTGAGATTGTTAGAATGGGTTTGGTGCCCAATTTTCAGACCCTTCATTTTGGACTTTATTGCGTTTGATCGTCTTTGATAAAAAGTGCAGAGCAAATCAGAGAAAGCAAGAAAAAAATGCAAAAGAACAGCTTAGAAAGCTTTTTATGCAGTAATAATATTGTCGCAAACCACTCACACTGCATGCCTCTTTCGGGTTTTCTCCCAGGGGGGTTCTCATTAACTTTCAATACGGGGGGTCCAAGCCACTATTTCCTTGCAGACCCCCAAATATTGAGTTTAATGTTTTTGGGACCCCAATTATTGTTATCTATTTTTGGATACATAAAATGTTTTCTCGGTTTTAGCCATCAGTTTCATGACAACTTACAATTTATAAGCTCTAGGCAGTTGTAATGAATCGCACCAAATCGCAAGATTTTTACTTCAGATTTGTGAACCCCAAGTATTGAATTTTTGTCCATGTTATAATTCACAGACCCCAAATATGGAATAAGCTTAAGATTTCGGAACCCAAACATTGGCATGGACCTTCCCGTATTGAAAGTTAATGACTACCTCCCCTGGGGGTTTTCTAGGTCAGCTTCTATCTGACATTTTTTGTATAGTTGCATTGCTTGCAAGGTCAATTTATTACTGCACTTTTTCCACTTATCACTGCACATTTTCGTTTTATCACTGCACAAACTGGTTGTCACTGAGCCTTTAAATAAGGCCTGGACTATGGGCAGTAATGTTGAATGCTATCTTTCAGTAATGTCGAGGGCCACCAACAGTAATTTGAAGGATGCGATGAAAGAGGATTAAATAGCTTCACCTTAAAATTGTTATAAAAACCAATCTAAATGTTGCAAACGTCCTTGATGAAGCTAACACTGGATTAAAATAATGGCACATACGCTCCTTTCAGGAAACCTAATGACAACCCACTGTAAATTAAACATCTTGAGTAGTTTGTCCAACTCTAAGCAAACGATAGTCTGCCTAAGCTTACTTTTCCATTGTGACCTAAATAATGCCATCTCATCAAGTCCAACTTTTTCAGGGTTTCTGTTCACTAATTGTCCTGTCTTGCTGTAATAGGACATTTGTTCATCCTAAAAGAATATGTTTCCATGATATCAAACGAGAACTGACGACGTTGAAGCAAGAATGTGTAATACAAGCGCAAAATTTGAACAGATTTAAGAACAAGTTGGACATGTCAGCTCTCAAGAAAGTTAAAGATTTGACACAAAAGACGCCTCTCTCCATCAAACAATAACACCAGCAAGGACCTCTGACTCAAGGACCGCTGCCTCAAGGACCTCTGCTTTAAGGACCTTCGCCTTGACAACCTCCGTCTCAACAACCTCCGCCTCTCCACTTAGCTCCTAGTTTCTAATCTTGAGTATTTTTCCTTTGTCCTAGTCCAGAGTCCCTCTTCCTAGTGCCAATCACGGCTCTTTTCCTCTGTTTTAGTCCAAGGTCCTTAGTCCACAATGATGCTCCTAAGTTTTGAGTTAGTTAGTGTACTTCAGTTCTCTTTCTCTATGGTCTGTTCCTAAGTCCTAACAATATTGATGGTCTTCAGTCCCATTCCTGGGTCCTGTTCCTCAGTCTTGTTATTGTTCAGATCTTCAATCCCGTTCCTTGGTCCTCTTCCTCCGTCTTGTTTTGTTTCTTGTTCCTTAGTCCTGAAGTTATTCATGTTCTTAATTCACGTTCCTTTATCCTGGTCCTTAGTTCTGAAATTACTCTTGCTCTTCAGTCCCATTTCTTTATGCCGTTCCTATGTTCTGATATTATTCATGGTCTTTAGTCTCGTTCCTTTATCCTGTTCTTTAATCCTGATATCATTCGTGGTCTTCAGTCCCGTTCCTTTATCCTGTACTTTAGTCCTGAAATTATTCGTTGTCTTCTGTCCCATTCCTTTATCCTTTTCCTTAGTCCTGAGATTACGCATGGTCTTCAGTCATGTTCCTTTATCCTGTTTCTCAGTCTTGTTACTGTTCATATTTCTGATAGTCTTCAGTCCCATTTTTAGTCCTGTTCGTCTGTCCTGGAAGTATTCATGGTCTTCAGTCCCGTCCCTTGTTTCCTTCCTTTCCCTCTGAAAGGATCTTGATAAAAAAACGAAGCAATAAAAAATATTTGCTATTAATCTGAACTGGAATCATGATCCAAATCTCAACTTAAACTAATCTTAGTCTTAAACTAAAATGCAATCTTAATTTTAACTTCTACCTGAATTTGAATGTTAATCTAAATCTTAATCTTAATAATAAAGTGCCTATGACATGAAATTTTACTTAAACATTTTTTATCAAAAATAGAAACTTAGAAACATCCTTATGCTAAAAATTGATATGTGGCCAGAAAGTTTGCGTGGGAAGCATTGTTTCAAGAGGTTGGAAAATCACAGGTTGCTGTGACAAAGCAAAAACAAATTCTGACGTCACCAGATTTGCTACACGCTTAAATCACAGAAGCACACTTGTTGTGGCTACTTCAAGGGAAGAAACGTAGCAGGAAGAAACATTTTACAGTTGTTCTGAGAGGGATCTTCATGTTCAGTGTACAATGCCTGAACAACTGCACTTTCTTGCAGAGACTGCAAACCCCGTGACGTCACAATAGCGAACTTTTTGTCATAAAAAAACACTTACTACTTGATTTTTGGTCATGCATATCCAGAGATTCCCTTGTGTCAAGTCAAAAAAGCGGCATCACTAAAACCAGTTTATTTTGTTCTACTAGAAAACACTGATGATTTGAAATGTAAAATTTCATTTCATAGGCACTTTAAATTGAATCTTAATGTTAATCTGAATCTAGTCTGAAACTTATTTCCTAATCTTAATTTAAATCTGTTCTTAATCTAAAAGTGGAACTGAATCTTAAACCTATAATAAATCTTAATCTTCTTGTA
>JACTAT010000255.1:0-183000 GCA_014526335.1 Chrysaora quinquecirrha
TAGTCCATATTTGAATCCAATCTATTGTGGTATGCTAGTCATGAAAAACTATCTTAAGTGTTTGTCATTGATGAAACATATTCTGTGATGTGATATTTAAGTCTTGGAGTTGTGAATAGTCTTTGAGTTGTACAATATTTCAAAATTGCGATGAACAGCGGAATCATTTTCGGGCATACTAAATGTATGCCCGAAAATGATTCTGCTGTTCATCGCAATCTTGGAGTTGTGCAAAACCTAGCAGAACAGAGCCATATGACCAAAGAAGTTTCTGCTCATGTTGTGGGGAGATGTGGGCAAAAGAACACTCAAACCCATATATCCTCAGTAAATTTAGAGTATATACCAGTCGTTGAAAATCTCTAACTTGACCATTTATCGATTGAACTTTTGTTACTTCTACAGAGAGCTGGTGTTCCTTTGTTTTCAATAACAAACAAACCCGAAGATGTTCAGCTGCAGATGTATCTTCTCGATTTCATTTCGAGGCTCATACCTGATTCATGTGAGTGTCTTCTTTCATCTACACTGTTTTTTTATAACGAACCTCTTTATAAGGAACCTACATGTATTCAAGACCGAAAAATTTATAGAAGTCATACTATGCTAACGACAAATTTCCTAAGGAGCTTTTTAATTTGGGTGCCTTCTACGATGAATGACACACTAGACAAGTGATGTGGCAACAGTCTCACACGACAATGCAAATGAAGACTACAGTATGCCCTGGCCAAAACGATCAAACATTGTTGGTCCAACATTTAAAATCAAATGTTTGACCGTTTGGCCACGTCCAAAAACATTACTGTCCAACATTTTGGGACAACAAAGCCTTTGCTAATGTGCAAGCACGAACGTCTTGTTGTTATGAAATGTTGCTGGGTGCCGAAATGTTGCAAGTTGTTGAAGCATGAGAGTAACAAAAGAAATGTTTGACAAGCAATGTTGGAAGGGCGGCCAAACGATCAAACATTGCTTGACAAGCAGAAGTAAGCAAAATTTGTGGCGTGATGTTTTTGAGAAATCTCAAATCATATTTTTGCTTAACGCAAGCAAGCAAAAAATGTTGGACGAGCAATGTTTTTAGACGTGGCCAACCGGTCAAACGTTTTGTTTGACGAGCAAATTTCCAATGTTTGAGTGTTTGACCAGGCCCTAATTAACATCAGACGATATCAATGGAATAGACACGCTACCTCTTGACTGACAATGTACTTTTACATATATTATGCCTTCTTTTTTCAAGTTATTATTTTTATAGTTAAAATTCACAATTTGTAATCTAGATTTGAAACGAAAAGGTTCGCAAAAGCAAGACATTTCTTATGCTACAAAAGATGCTTACAGCTTTTTCCCTAAGCCCTCAAATTGCTTTAAATTTTGTGCCCTGCTCACTAACCGGTTCTGACCGGTTGCTTATTAAACAATATTGGTTTGAACCTTTCTCATTTTCAGGACTGATCTGCTGCTCTGTTGCGAAGCTTCGATTCTTACAAGAAAACATCTGAACCCACATCAGATGTCGTGCAGACGCAAGGTGTCTTAATAAAGAAGTACACAGCAAACTGAAGAAGGAGCTCATTGATAAACGTTTGTAACTTGAGTTTGGGCTTTTCGTCACAAGCGTTTGGAGATTCGTGGTACGTGCAAGTTTTGACAAAAGAGAGTTTCATGAACAATTCTTGCAGAAGATCAAAGTTATGAAGGAAAGAAAAATGTTGCTTTGTGTATTATATGGCAAAAATCAATACTGTTGATACATTTACTTAGGGCGTATTTTTTTGGTCAATTTCCTTTCAGCAGACGCCTTCTGTTTTCGGTAGATGTCGAGACGATTTTTTGGTACTGTCTTCTGAAAACGGCAGGTTTGGCAGGCCTCCAAAGCCTTCTGCACCCGAAGCTGGAAGGTTTCGCAGGCATCGCAAGGAATCTCCTTCTGAATGTTGAATAGCAATTTCATAGGTAATATCAAACCTTTAGAGATCTTCAAATAAAGTTTTTCAAGTTGAAAACAATGCTGCATAGAACGAAATTTCCACTCAGTTGGGCTTTCGGTCTATCCACTGCCCTCTGTGTCACAGTTCACAACAAAGAAAACGCTCACTATCACGTTTGAAATGTTTTGCAATTTAGAAATCATCGGCATCCTTTAAGAACGGGCATGCTCAAACAAGTTTCACATGTGTGGCAACCAAGGAAACGGATGCCTTGTTCGACCTGCCTACGATTTTCGGCAGCCGTGTTTTTTGGTAGACGAAACTTTTTCCTGCCAAGTCTACAGTTTTCAAAATTCGGAAAGTCTGCGAGAAACAGGTTACCAAAAAAATACGCCCTTACTGTCTTGCCTCTTGCGATAAAATTTGAATGTTGGGTTAATATGCCGTCTTCGGACCAGCTCACAACGCTATATACATTTTTACATGATGCTAATATCTCTCAAACAGATAGTCTTTCATTTTTTTATGATCAATCTTTATGTTTGGATGTTTCTATGTTTGATGTTCATTCAGACTTGTTTCGCAACTCTGTTGTTTTGCAGCAGTATCGCGTTTTTTCGCATGAAGAGCATTTTCAATCTGTATTATGCTTCTTGATTCAAGTTCCTCAGAGGTTAGTTAGTAGGTAAATTACCTATTTTCGTTCATCACGCAGTGATGCTGCTGCATAAGAAAATAGTTTCAAAAACTCCCGTTATAACTCGACTCCCAATGATGACTGGAACTTTTTCTGACTTAAGGCAAAATAACAACAATCTACTTTCATATTTTTCTGCATAGCTTTTTAATAACGACTTAAAAATTTCAAGAACATTTAACAACAAAGCTCTGCCACCAGCCCTCAATCTCAATTAGAAGGAATCTACGATGGCAGTGTTAGGATACCAGAAACAGGCAACAAAAATGTCCTCGTTTCTATTATTCAATTCTAAGATTTAACACAACTAATACAAAAATATATTGGGTACATCACGTAATCGATACAAGAGAAATTCATTCTGAATTTCATTAAGTCCCTGGGAAGATACAATAAACCCCGAATTAGGCACCATGAAAAACTAAAACATATTACTGAGGCCCTGGCGAATCGATCAATCATTGTTTGTCAAGCATTTGAAATTTGCTTCTCATTCAAAATGTTTGACTGTTTGGCCCATCAAAAAACATTGCTCGTCAAACATTTTGGGTATGCCGATATTATTTTGGGGATGCCGATATTTTTCTTAGGCAAACCTAAAAATTTTCTAAAACACTTTTCAAAAACACTTCGCAACGAATTTTGCTTATTAATGCTTGTCAAACAATGTTTTGTGACGTGGCCAAACGTTCAAACATTGCTTGATAAGCAAATTGTTTGACAGGCAATGCTTCGATCGTATGGCAAGGGCCTTAGGACCGTGCGATTACATAATCCCACAAACGCGCGATAATCTATTTTCTATTTTATGGCAACAAGGCTTTAAATACACTTGTTTTAGCGATTTCATTTTAGTAAAATAATTTATTGACGGAAAATATATGCCGTATTTAAACGTCCATATCAATAAATCCGTAACTATAAGTTAACCTACAAGGTCATAAAACAAAATCAGTTACTTCATATAAGTCATTCGCTGATTCCCGAATCTAATTTCAGAGGAAAGATGCTTTGAGTTCTTCATCACTTGAATCAGACTCTTCATTGAAGCTGGTTCGCGGCGACAGTCTGCAGCCTCGGGCTAAATATGACGAAAGTTTTCCAATCGAGGCCAGGATGAATCCCAAATAAGGCGCTGATGGTTTTAGAGGCCTGGACAGGAACTCTGGATGGAACTGAACAGCAACGTAATATGGGTGATCTGGAAAAAAATTGATGAAATTGAATTATTGGTTTGGTAATTTATGCAGATTTGCATGCTAATAAAACAGCGACATTGCTCTTTTATCTTCGTGACTATCAACCCAAAATTTTTAGAATCTTTGAGTAGTAAAAACGTTCAAAACAAACCTGAGGAGTTCTTCATCCAATTCTCGCGGTATAAAATGTCGAAAAGTTATCGAATCACATCATTTGTTTCAGTTCAAATATATATACGACGTAGACGTAGCTCGAAAACTAAATCAGACGAAAGCTTTTTAGACAAAATCTTCACCACTTTTTTTGCGATCTTGGCAATCATTGCGTCAGCAAACTCTTGTTTAGAGCATGTCTCTCGCCTGTATGTGGTGTCTTAACTTAATTGAGCAACTAGTCAGAACTTGGTCATAAGGATACAGTTGATCGCAGTCATAAAAACGCTCAGGTTGATTGCAACTGACGGGAGTCAATCAACTAATCGAAGAAGCAGAACACGCCCAACTTTCTGGGACTGTGCGCCCGCTAGTTGCTGTCAAAAGGAACTAGATGCCAACTAGTTGTCAGAGGTCTGTTGCGATAAACTAGCTCCAAAAATCGCCGATTAGCAGTTGGCAACTAGTTCTGACTGAGCCCAATGTCGATATAAACCTGGCTTAGAAATTATATATAGTAAAGGCGTCAAGAATTTTCTGTGCATCACTATATATTATCCCCCCTACAAATACAACTTTTAGTATTGTTTTCTGTGGTACAAAGGGAGAGATCAGGGGGTTGTTAGTAATAACATACCTTGCAGTTCTGCAATTTCCATTCGTTGTCCGTCTACATCAGTGCCAACAAAGTGGAGCCCTCTCTCTTCAAATTGGGCCACGTAAGATGGGTTTACCTTGAAAGAAAATAGAAGAGATATTCCATGAAATAGCTAGGTAAGGATTAGGCTTTCTCCCTAAGTGTTTCTGCTAAGTTTCTGCTTGTGTAAAAATGTCTCGGTTACTGTAAAAATTCATGAAACATATATGCAGTAACTTACCTCGTATCTATGTCGGTGGCGTTCTTCAATGTAATCGTGATTTTTGTATAATTGCTCTGAGGAAAAAGATAAAGTCTTAACAACACCTACAAAGCCTCCACACACTAACTATGACAGAGATTAACAGCTTCAGAATTGCGATAAACAGCGGAAACATTTTCGGGCATACTTTAAAAGCTTTTTTCGTCTGACACTCCTCAGAGTATGAACGTCAGAAACAGACCGAAACAGTGAACTAAGGCGGAATTTATACGCTGATGCGACTCAGGTAATAAGTCTAAAGATTGCCTAGGGGACAATAATTGGTGAACTTGAACTGGAAATAAACAAGAAAGTAATAATGGACATGAAACATGAAAAATACACAAAGATCCTCACTTAGAACTGAGTCTGTCTTCTTGAATATTGTTTTTCGTTTTCCAAGTCTCATGGTTCCACCCATTTGGCCTGGGTTGTGTTCTGGCATATCGATCACCTATAAGTGAGAAAAAATCGATGCATTTATCTCGATATTCATATAAATACATGTAAACAAGAGCTTAAGATCAGGTATAGGTGCGGGATAATTGGGTTAGGGAATGACATGAGTTACGTCATTCTGTAGTGTGGCAATATTGAAGAAAAGAAGCTCTTAATACAAAAAAAAAGAAAAAGAGTAACATCAGAAAAATTCAGCTTACCACTGGATGCGCTGTGTTTGGGTCAAGTTCGGTTGAGTTCGCATCTGAAATTTAAAGACCATTATTTAGTTATTACTCTAAATTTACTGAATATATATAGGTTGTGGGTCACTTTTCCAGTGTTTCAGAATATCAAGATCCCGGGGGGGTATTTAGTATAATTTGTGCCGCCCATATGGGAGGGTTTTTGGCCCTGAACATGGGTATGATTTTAACCAAAACACCATAAAAATGGGTGGCAAATTGAAGAAAAGTCGAAAAAGCGGTAAAATCGTGACAAAAATGTTCGTAGTACAATATCAAGCAATAATAAGACCTAGAAAGTCTTATTATTCTCATATTCCGCTTATTTCTACTCATAAAGTAGGGTCTGTTTCTGCAAAGTTTTACATTACAAGTGGGTGGCTTTCTGAAATCTGGGCGGAGCATCCCCGTCCATTCATAAGTCATTGCCCCGCCCCGGGATCAAGGTTTAGGGAAAAGAGCGGAAACGTCTATGCTCATACTTGAACTTTTCGCTATCTTGAGGTTTTGTACAACAAGAACTTTTAATTTAATATCACAATTACAGAATATTTTTATAATGGCAAACACTAGGATAGGTCTTTCCACCAGTGGCACACCACAATTGATGGGAGTCGAACCTGGACTGCATGGTAAGAGAACAAACCAAATTTCACTGAGCTTAAGAGCCCCATCTAATCGTCGAGTAACTCTCAAAGTCAAACATCTCAAGGCTCTCCTCCCGTTGGATTTGCCTTTGTCTACCTGTACTGTATGACCAGAAAACCAACGAAAATTTCACAGAGCTAAAAGGCCCAACCGAACTGTCGAGTAATTCTCCAAGTCATGCATCTCAAGGCTCTCCTCCCTTCTGGCTCAGACTTTCCTCCCTTTTGACTCTGCCTTTCGTCAAGGTTGAGCCAGCTGCTTTATCATTTGCATTTCTAAATGTTCTTGATGAACACTAGGAAACACTAGGATAGGTTTTTCCATGAGTGGCATACCACAATTGATGGGATCGAATCTGGACTGCAAGATCAGTGGGCCAACGACAATTCCACTGGGCAAACAAGCCCAATGAAATCGTCAAGTAACTCTGCAAGCCATACCGTTCAAGGCTCTCCTCCCATTTGTATTTGACTTGTGCCTATGTTACGCCTTCTATAGTACCATACATATTAATACATATTTTTCATGAATGGCAACCACAAGGAACGATTTATCCATGAACAGCATACCACAACTGATGGAAATCGAAGCTGGGCTGCAGGATCAGAGAGCCGAGGACAATTTAACACACCACACATCACACGTCGACATTTCATTCACCCAAAGGCTTTCCTCTCGTTTGACTGTGGCTTTCCTCCTCCCGTTTGGCTTTGCTTTTCAGCTACGTTAAGCCTTCTTCAGTACCATAAACACTTCTATATCTTTAACATAAACACGAGGAAGCACTAGGATAGATTTTTCAAGGATTAGCTAAGCATGCCACACAATTATAGTATATTTACCTTCCCAGCCAAGAACATTTCTAGCAAACTCAATAACAGCAATTTGTAATCCAAGGCATATTCCTAAGAAAGACAATTAACAAATCATTGACAAATTATAGCCTCTCCAACAAGACAGATTTTTCTCGAAAGGTATATACCATCCAAAATACCAAAAAGCACCTAGAAGTAATATCCATACCTAAATACGGTTTTTTAGTTTTTCTTGCCCACTCTGCAGCTCTCACTTTGCCTTCAGTTCCTCTCGAGCCAAAACCGCCAGGCACCAGAATACCACTAAAATCAAAGCAATAAACTAAGTCAAAAGGAGACGTTTAATATATATTACGTGAGAAAAGCAAGCTAAAACTCAAAAGCATTCATTTATCTATTATTTGCAGATAGTGTCACAGCTAACAATGTAAATACCCAAGGTATGACAAACTATGCTTCACTAGACGTATGAAAAAGTCGTACGAAAAAGTTGTGTGAAAAATTCGTATGAAAAAGTCGTATGGAAAAGTACGTAGATATAGGTACATATCCAGAACGCTTAAATGAAGCAACAATCCTGCTCTGCATATTATTCCACAGAAATCCTCGCTGTTATTTTCGCACTATCTGTGTTATCCAGTAAATGTTATCTTAGGCAGAATCGTGTTAAAAGATGGTTGTTGTTTAGAATTGCGGGATGGTTGCTCTCTTCAATATGAAGTCAGCACAAATATCAATCACTTGGCACATGCGGTTTAATCTAATCCCTTAATCTCTGAGACATGCATCAACTACATCCGTACCTGGAGTCACAATCGTACAAAAATTCACAAATAATAAAAGGGCATGAATATATTTGAAATAGTAACGTTCAGCGCTTACTTGCAACTACAAAGGTTATGCCAGGCTTCATGATAACTTTCAGGGCATTCATGTCTCATAGACTCCTCCAGGTTTTCAGCATCAATCCACTACAGAAAAACGAAATAATTGTTTTAAAGTTGACGCATTTACGCTATTAGCTATATGACAAACCACACAGGAAGATATTCAATTGTACGACAGTTGTCTTTCATATTTGTCAATAATCATTCAAAGGGGTAAAACTGATTTTGTATCATAGCCCAAGTCAGCACTGCAAGTTCCTGAAAACATCCCTAAAGAGAAATGGGGTGATGATTTGGCGATACATATTTAAGCAGATCTTTCATATAAATTAACATTCGGAAAACATTGCACCACTTAGCTTAAAATGGCTTTGGACCTAAAGCAAAATATTTTCATTACAAAAACCACTGATGAACTCAAGTACCTATGGTTGAAACTTTTGACGGGAGAAAATTTGCCATTTTATTGGCTTTCAACTGGAATTTCGATGGGTTGACTTGCAATAAAATACTAAATTCTGCTGACATTTGAAGCGGAATTTTCAGATTTGGTTGAAAATAATTTTCTTTAGACTGGGAGTAACAGGGAAGCCTTCATTTTGAGCAATACTTAGAACCTAAGTGTATCACGCACCAAACCTCAACAAAAACAAAAAATTTTTTTGATAAAACGTTTTATCGAGTTGATTTACTTTCCTACCTTAATGACGAGTTTTCTTTTACAGGTAAGTGCAGCATGTTTTAATGCTTTGATAACAGAGATGTATGCATCTTCGAGTTTTATATATTTGCCAACAAGAGCAATTTTCACTTCTTCAAAAGCACTGCAATCTCTTTGAAAATAAACGAGAATTCATAGTCAATAAAATATGTAAACATTCAGAATAAACCTAACTTACATATATCTTAGAATATTAATAAGTGCCCTCCCTCGAATATGCACCCTCTTTGGTATTGAGCTGCACAACAGGTTGATCCCAGACACTCATTTGATAGAGTATGTGTAAGCTCTGGAAGGAATCAAGAGACACCTTTTGCTTGTTGCTGCAGAATTCAATGTTGGTCAAAAAGTCGGGAGCTTAAATGAGGAAATACGCTAAGCAACAGTATACTTATTTAGAATAAAAGCAAGTGGGTAATATCAATTGAAATGGCATGAAAGCGATCTGAAAATGAAGTGAGTTTGAAAATCATAGTGTTGGCAATAACAACCCATTTCAAATTTTGTAAGACGAAAAGAGGCAAAAGCAGAAACTTTGTTATGTGTTTGCAGGCCTGGTTTCCTTAAAACTTGATGGTTCACCATTATTGCATTGCATAATTTTCAACAGTTAATGCAAAGCTGTGTTGTATCGCCCAAGTCTGGCTTAACATGTGTGGTCTCCATTTAAAAAATATCATAGTAGTTTGTTCGTAGTATCGTAGTATGTACGTAGCTGCAGCATTATTATTTTGCAGACACATGATGAGGAGGATGATGAGAAAATGGAAAGTTGCCCTACCTGTCAGCCAATTCTCTCCACTTTGCCAAATATGTTTTTCTGACGGTGTTACTACATCTAGCATTAGGGTGAAGATCTAATTTCAATTTTTCAGTGAAATATCCTATAAGCCCTTGTTTTTGTAGTAGAAGTGGCACTTTATAAACAGAGTTTACATCAGGAACACTGACAACCTGAAAAAGAACAAAATGTTGCTTGGTGGTTCACTGAAATTAACCTTCCTTTCTTGTTTCAGAAATGAAGTGAATGTTCTATAATCTCAATCACTCACACAAGTTGAGATATCTATATACAATGCTCTATCTATACAATTTTATGGTATTCATCGAACAACCCATAAGATAGATAGATGATCGATGATGATAATAATAGACAACTACGAGAAGTTTGATAAATTAATTTGATGCCATCCCCCTTTTGTTGTGGGAACGCAAATTTTAAGAGGAACTATGCAGGTGCTAAGCAAAATGTTGATTTATGTTCAATATGCAAGACTGCCGTAAGATGCTGCAATAAACATAACAGGAACCATTTTTCTAACTGTGGGCTCTTTTTGAATGCACCTTTTCAACTAAGAGTCTCGTTTCCAAAATTTACGAAAATTTGTTCGTACAAAAATTTTGACCCCAGATTCAGGCTGAGCACCTTGATTTTACTGTAAAGAAAAATTTTTACGCCTTTAGTCCTTACGATGTTGATTTTATAGCAATCAAAAGTTTGAAATTTATAAAGGATTTGACTGTGAAAAATTGCTGGGGGCGAAATTTTACACCCTTAATCATTTTTATGGTCAAACCCCTTACAAATTTTCAAACTCTTAATCACTATAAAAATCAACATTGTAATGACTGAGGCATAAAAATTTCCCCTCAACACAAAAACGAAGGTGCTGAATTCGAATCTGAAGTAAAAAATGCTCTGTGAGGCAATTCTAAATTTTTTGAAAAGGAGGCCCTTTAGTTGTATTGTGCCAACTGCCCTCCTCTCTGTGCCACCGATCCAAAGTTGCCTATAAATGCCAATATGGGTGGATGCTCAAAAGTTTGAATCAATTGCAAACATCCTATTGAAAGGCCTGATAATGCTGCATTTATAGAAGAAAAATTCAACCAAAGGATTTCAAATAATTTCTGGACGCTGTTAGAGACAGTGATTTACTATGATATATACCTGATGCTTATCCACCATGCAGAACATTGCAATCTTTGCTTTTACAGATTCAAGAAGTTCAACCCTTCCTCTGCACATTATCTACAAAAGGCAAAAAGTTGAAAATAAAAGCTAAGAATTCGATGAGATCGATTCTGATCAATCAAAATCTATTGGGACACATGGTCTCACTTTATTTTTGGTAGTTTTCAGAAATCAGAAGTTATCCTAATTGACCCTAGACCTTCAATAGCCATGAGAAGCAATGAAAGCAACATATTTAAACCAGCCTTGACAATTCAACACAAGGAAGGAAAATTACTATAAATAATCTAATAGACAGAAAGAAGCACCCTAAAACTGCTGAAATAGTGCCGTATAAAGTAAACTTTGTAAACTTTGTTTGATTAAGGAATTGTTCCTACCAGATCTGGGGATAATCCAAGTCCTCTCAGTTCTCTAACACTCATTTGCGTTGGTTTGGTTTTCAGCTCTCCACAGCCAGTCTGTTACAAAAAAGAAACATCAAAGATTCTGAAGTATTCTAGCAGTGACACAGAAAGAGATTTGTTTTCTTATTTTGACACTAAAATTAATTCTATTGTTCTTTCTGCTAGTGTTTAAAACACAATGCCAATTTGGCATCACTTTCTGATTAGCGAATTTTGATTCTTTGTCAATTGTTTCTGTCTGTTTCTGCTGTTTACACTCTGAGGAGTTTTAGACAAAACAGCTTCAAGTATGACCAGGGATGTTTCGTGCAAACTTGAAAAGTTTTATTAGTTTTAATTCACAAACCTCAGGGATTAAACTGACATGTACAATACAGATATTATCATGTCCAATTTTGAATTGAAATTGACGAAATGCTTCAACATAAGGCATGCCTTCAATATCACCAGTGACACCTCCAAGCTACAAAAGAAAACCCAAACAAACTCTTCATTTAATGGCACACAGAATCCAAGCAAGAAAAACAAAGCTGAGAAAGGTCACATCTAGGAATTTTCAGTGGAGTTGTGTCCACATGAGCATGTTGAGATTTTTGGGGCAATGATCTCTAGACAGCCAAAATCAAACATCTTATTTTATCTGTGACCCAAAAATTATTAGAAATTTTCATTGCTTAAAAGAGAAATCTTTATTACATCCTACTGCTGTAAAAGGATAGCTCCTAAGAATGACTTTTTCAGGAAAGTTAAAAAATGCAGACCATAGAAATTTAACATTTGAAGTTCAGATGTCTGTGTTTTAGTAATTGATGAAAAAATAAATGTAAATATCAGTTTTGGAACTGCCAATGGGATTATGTTCCGAGATTTCAAGTTACAGGAGTCGTTACAGGCCATACTGGACAACTTGGATATCTCAGAAATGGTCAAAATCTTGGAACCAGAACTTTTTTTGCTATTTTCGGGTTTTGAGATTTCCGTGTTTTCAATGTGACCCTAATTTCTCGGGAGTTTCAGGAATCTTAATTTGGCATCGTGAATTATTGCCTAGCATTACTTCAAGTATAGCACCATAGCTGCTAAAAAGACAAGAATGAAGATTCACCTCAATTATGCAGATGTCTGGCTCAGATCCAGATTTATCCACAGGCTGGGCAGCTACCTTTTCAACCCAGTTTTGAATAGCATCAGTTACATGTGGAACAACTACAAAGCAACAAACACAAAAATATTTAAGAAAATAATTTTTGTCAGTCTCCAAAAAAGATAGCTAAAACATATATCATACATATAACTCTGACTTTTATTGAACCCTTCCCCTTCAAATAAACGCCCCCTCTACACATCCCACTGTGATTTCTAGTATGCACAATGAGTAGACAATCAGTGCTGCGTTGATGCAATATTGACAAAGAGGAAAAGGATGAAGAAGAATGAAGAGAATAATAAGGCTGAAAAATAGAGAAGAAGAAGAAAAAGAACATAAGAAAGAATATTAAAGAAGAATAAGAATGTAAAGAAAGAGAGAAAGGAATAATAAGATGTAGAGGAAGCCAAAGAAGAAGAAGAAGAGGAGGAGGAGGAAGATGTTGAAGAAGAAGAAGATTGAACGAACTGCCTTGTGTCTTATTCAGTTAAAAGTATACCAAAGAACTTGTTTCTGTGTGAATATACCTTGTACTGTTTTTCCAAGATAATCTCCACCTCTTTCTTTCTCAATCACAGTTTGATAAATCTTTCCAGTTGTAATGTTATTTTCTTTGTGTAGGTCAGCATCCAAGAATCTTTCATAGTTTCCCAAATCAAGATCAACCTCTCCACCATCATCAAGTACAAAAACTTCACCTGAAGAACAATAGATATTTCAACAACTTACTGGACCGTATCTGAGGAATTTCAAAATGTAGAAATCAAACCATGTTCAACTTTTTATGAGAAAAGGGATCTTAAAACTTTATATAACCTTTCAAGAAACTCTGAGAAACTGGTCATACTAGTACTTTAAATTGATTTGTTAGGCCACCTTGTTGAGTGAGTCGAAAGTCTTTCTGTGGAAAGTTGCAGAGAGAAGCCAACATGGGGTGAATTAAGAACACAAGGGCAAGCACATTGGAACCTCATACCCAGACTTCATTTTGGATTCTTCCCACGATTTTGGCATAAAAACTCAATTTCTTGTGATTTTGAAAAATTTAAATGATGTCAGCCATTTACCAAAAAGGTGTTTTAAGTAAAACTTTAAGTACAATCCAGCCCAGCTTGAGCTAAACTGGCAACAACAAAAAATGTCGAAAAATGCTCCTTGGTGGTTCTTGTACAAAAAACAAAAGTTGTGAAAAATTTGTACCTTATCAAAGTTTACATTGATGAGAAAATACCAGTATAAAAACATCATTATTATTGAATTCTGATGCTAGGTACTTTTGTAGCAAAGTTTTTTGTCATGCGTGACCAGTGACAGAATTCCAACTCAATTTGAGAAATGGCGCCATCGATTTCCGTAACACACATCTACCACCCACACTTTTGTCACTTTTTTGTTTTTTCCTTTTTCTTTTTCTCTTGTTAGCGCCAAATAATTCTTGGTCGTTTGTACTAAAAACAGACAATTTTTTAATGCAAAACGCAAACTACCTAACTTTACCAACATATTTTCTCACCGTGTTCATATGGAGAGAAGGTTCCTGCATCGATGTTCAGATAAGGGTCGATTTTGATTGACGTGATCCTTAGGCCACATGCTTTCAACATTGCACCGATACTACTCGAAATTACGCCTTTTCCAATGCCACTTATGACACCACCGGTGACTAAAATGTACTTCATCTTGTTCTTTAAATTTCCCAAGACAAGCTTGTATCAGAAATTATGAAATATTTGAGTTAAAAGCGGTTGAACTTCGATCCAAAGAAAACACGCGGTCTTCACGATCAGAGACGAATGAAAATGGCGCGACTCTGGCGCCTTATCAAAAACTTGAAATTTCAAATTTTCTTCATTTTGATTGGTTAATTTTTTTCGAATTCGAACTGCCATTGTTTTATGTCACTCAACTGAAACATCAAGCCTCGAGATCAAATTCAGCCTCGTCTCTTTGAAAAACTCCTTTGGCGGGACGGCGGAAGTAAAATACGCGGGAAAATATTAGGGAAGTGTGGGAAAGTGTTATTGAAATGGCCTAGACTAAGCCTACCTTTCTCTAGTTTGAAAGCATGGATGATGGCGACATATTCATGGATGAAGACTCAATGTCCGATTGGAGTGGATCTATCACGCCACCGATGCTGGACATAGATAATAGCACGGAAGAAATTCAGCAATCGCAATGTGTTGTCCCCCTGAATTTAAGAAATATTGATGTTGCCCCCCAACCTGTGCCTACAACAAAGTCTAAAGGTTGGTAAAGTGTGTAGTTGTAGCTAATGAAAAACAAAAGACGGGTGAAAAAAGTGTATTTTCATTTTTGGCTGCACCATCGACGCACAAACCAAGTCTCATTAAAAAGCAAAACCCATGATCATGACCCACGTGTTTACACCAAATTTTCCCTGATTTGATCAATTTATTTTGTTTTTCATCCTTTAGATGAACTACCACTTTTCAACTGCTACCTTTTAAATTGTGATGGCAATACTTCACAAGGATACCTTGCTTTAGGATCACTACAAAAGTAAGTTAAAATGCTACTTCAAATTTTTGCTGGTTGGTTAATTTGTAATGGACACAAAACAGCTATGTTGCACATTTCAGAAAGTGCAATAGAAATACAATAAAATACAGTACATGACTTTGACCCTGGCTTATTGATTTTGCAATGCTTTTTCTCCTGTTTGCAGATTCAGAATTGGTTGTGTCTTGTACCTATTGGTGTGTACTGACAATAGAATTCCAATACAGTAGAATTCCATGCACAGATTCAGACCTAGGACCATTGAGAAGGGAGGTCCAGCTGGGTCAGAGGTCCAGGGCCAATATTCAAATTCTCTCAATTTTACTCCTTGTGAATCCTCCTAAAGGCCTGGTACAATCCTGTTACCTAGCCCTGTTCTGACCTAGGAATATTAGGAACACTGGCAACTTTCAGTCAAGTACTAAAGCTAAGTTCACAACAAGATGCAGAAGTTCTACAGTGCAAAAATCATATGATTATTTATAAATGTGTTTTCATTTAAGGCTTTTGGACAGCCAGGAACCATATCCAAACTATTTCCAAGATAAATTCTTGAAGCTTTTTGGAATAAAGTTTCCTTTCAGTGAGGGACTCTTGCAAACATACAGGAGAAAGCTATTCTTGTTACTAAGGTATGTAATGGCAAGAAAGTTAGCATAAAAATATTTCATGTTTATCTTATTGTGTTAATGATATTATGCTATTCTGTTGCATTATATTACAGTTTTTGTCAAATTAATCTTAAGTACTAATGAGCCATTTTCTTTCCAGGCAGCACACTCATAAACTTATGCACATTGTGCAAGGAAGAATGTCTTCTTCTCAAGGTTCCGCTTTTATTTTTTGTCTTTAAGCTTCTACCATAATCTCAAACAATCTTTCAATTGGCAGTACAGTATTCTATAATAAAGGTGTAGGTAAGATGGTGTATTTTATTTAGCATTGGCACCAGTCGCTAGGATCTCAGAAATAGATGAACTAATTGATAAGACCTCAACCCTGGCTGTGACGCTACATGGTTTACAGACTGACCTCGCAAAGCTCATGTTCCATTTTTTATCTGTTCTGGCAATGCCATGACGTTATTAGCAACAGCCAAAACATTCAAGTTTAACCAAATCAATATTCTGCGACCTTGTTTCCTCAGGTCGTAGAACGTTTTGTTGCCAAATCCATCCCTGGCTACACGTACAACTCTTAGTTTGTCCAGTACAACTGGCTTCACGCTGTGACATTATTACAACAACCCAAAACATTTTGCTAAAAGTTCAACCAAACCAATATTCTGCGACCTTGTTTTTTCCTGTCGTAGAACTAGAACGTTTTGTTGCAAAATCCATCTCTGGCTACACGTACGACTCTTAGTTTGTCCAGTACCACCGACTTCACGCTGTGACATTATTACCGACAAGCCAAAACATTTCGCTTGAAGTTCAACAAAATCTATATTCTGTTACCTTATTTCCTCAGGTTGTAGAACGTTTTGTTCCAAACATCAATCCCTGGCTACACGTACGACATTTGGTTTTTCCGGTCACGACAACAATTTTTTAGCATGGTCTGTTGCCATTTCAAGCAAAAAGTCACAAGTGTAGGTGTGGCTTAAATCACAACCCCAAGGCACGTTTCTTCTGTGCTGTTGAATCGCAAAATTCCACCAGCCTTACTGTCTATATGATTAGTTTGCTGGAAATTTGGTAGACTATAAATCCCAAATAATTTTCCGTTGTACTTTTCTTCTGTTTTGCGCTTATTTATGATATTTCAATGTCCATTTCAGGTATGAAGTTTCCAGGAAAGATTGACAACCACAAGATCCTTTTTTCGTACATCCAACAATATTTATACAGGTATGACATGGTATCAATGAATATATCATCGTAGTTATGCTTTAAAAATGGACTTGTTGTGTTATGCTAATTGAAAGACCCAAGAGCCTTGTGCCAGTTTCCTGACAAAATAACACATTGAAGGATATCAGACGAGATTCAATGTCAATTTTTAAACATTCTGCTCTACCAAGGATCAAGATTTCGACGGATGTAGACTAGGAAATCAATGTATTCATTTTGTCAGTTAAGTCTGGCCTTTAGTTTTTAACGATCAAACATTGTTTGAAATTTGTCAAAACCGTTTTTGCTATCTGAAATTTTTTGCTTTGTTTGCTTGTCAAACAAGCAATGCTTTTGGTCGAACGTCAAACATTACTTGGCCAATTTCACTTAAAGCCCTCGATCAAACATTGTTGGTCAAACATTGCTCGTGAAGGAAAATGTTTTTCCTCTTGGCCACATCTAACATTTTTGCTTACGGCAAGCAGAAAATTTTTGTCAAGCTTTTTAAAAACATTTCCAAGCAAATTCTGCTTGTGAAGCAATGTTTCGTTGTGACGTGACGTGGCCAAACGCTCTAAACTAGTCAAACATTGTTTGTAAAGCAAATAATCAAATCAAATTCTTCAACGATACTAAACTGCTCCATTCCAAGAATGACCAACAATGTTTGCATCTTCCTTGGAATTACATTGTTATTCTCGCGCAATTGTGTTTACAAGGTAAATTTGTTAAATTCAAGTGTACTTTTAGTGGCAAAACATTTATAGCCATTGTCAGTGGTGTACCCAGAGTTTCAACGTCGGATGGGCCTGGTCAAAGAAAATAGGGACAAGGCATTTGAAGAAAATAAACAACAGGTTCCCTGAGACTTTTTTTGGACAGGCCATGTATATAAAACCTTGATAACGATTGAGGGTTTGATTAACCCCCTCCTTCCCCCCTTTGCTATACCACTGACCACCGTCAATAACTTAGTTACTGGATCCTTGCTTCTTAGTACGGCCCTTAGTGCGTACGTGATAAATCCGTTTTAGATACCATGTCCACATGCCTAGGGCAAGAAGAATGACATAGAAACCTGGACTTTTCCTCAACTTTTTACTTCGTGTTTCTTAAAAATAAACCTAGGGTTAAAGAAATACTACAATATACGAGAGGCAATTCACTCCTTGAAAGTCTCGTACACCTTTGGTTGAAGTCCTATTGTTTTCTCAGAAGTCCCTTGAAAGTCCTTTTGTTTCAATTTAAATCTCGTACGCCTTTTTGCAGAGTGAAATGCCCCTCGACAATATATAGAACTACTAAACTTGGCTTCAATAAAGCTGCTGTAAACCTCTGTGTAAACCTTCCATTGCTTATTTATGATTGAAATACAAAATGCAGCAAAAAGCGAGCATTTGAGGATTCAATTTTTCACATTTCTTAGCAGTCTCCGATCCTGCACTAAAAATTTCTTAAGCTTTTTGCCTACCCGAATAATACCCCACTTTGCTCCAGCGCTTTCTTTTAAAATGTGGGTATACAAAATGCAATAAACACGTCCTAGAGGACGAGATCTATTTTTTCTTGAACGCAACCCCCAAAGTCTCATAGAACCATCATCATTTCTTATCCAAAGTTTCGCATATCAAGTTCATTTATTCATAAAATTAATTTTTCTCCTTTTTGAATCAAAGATAGTCTAGATGACTCTGCAAAGACTGAATACATTACAATACTGGAAGATCGTTGTTCGAAAATTATTCTGAATCTTATCGATCTTGCCTGTAAAAGCACGAACCAGGTAAGGTAGTTATCAATAGCATAAGGCCCTGGATAAACGACCAAACATTGTTTGTAAAATATTTGAAGTTTGCCTGTCAAGCGAAATGTTTTAGCGTTTGGCCTTGTCGTAAAACCTTGCTCGTACAACATTTTGCGCCGTCAAGCAAGGAATTTTTCTGAACTTTTTAAAAAACATCGTGCAGCAAATGTAAATAATTTTTTCTTGTCAAGCAATGTTTTGTGACGTGGCCAAACATCGAAATATTTCTATAAACAAATTTCAAATGTTTGACAAACAACGTTTGATTATTTGGCCGTGGCTTAGCAGATTAGTGGCTTGGCAGACTATAATGTCCAGGATAGAGCAACTATTAAGAGTCCCAAGCTCTATGGACCTTTATTAAGGGCCCCAATTTGTAATTTTGAGGTAAAAAACAAGAAGTTCAGATTTGGGATACCCAGTTCATTCGTATATTAGCGTAGCAACTGTAGCAAAGTCAGTCGAAAAACACACGAATTGACATTATGAGAGCAAACCCCTAGTGGGAAAAATATAGTAATATCAAGACTTACCTTTTCAGCTTTTTAGCTTACTTATCTAGTTTTCTAAATATTCATAATACCAGGGTTATCTGAAAACTATGACATTGTACTTGATAACCTTTATTCTTTCAAGAACATGAGGTCATCCTGGGACCAAGAAATCAACTACTTTCCTTGTCCTTGCTGCAAAGAGCTTTGGATTCTTCTTATTCATTTGCTCGATGGTCTTGCGGCTAGAACAAGTTGCCAGGTTAGACTAGAGCTGCGGGTACACGTGCAACTTTTTGCTTGAAATGAGAACGCGACACACCAAAGAATGTCCTGTCATATCGCGGGGACAATTTTTGAACATGTTCTGTCGCCATTTCAAGCAAAGACTCTCACGTTTAGCCGCGGCTTAACGACATTCATTATGTATTTCTCGTCCCCCTCGTTGTCAAAACTTCAGATGAGTATTCTTATGTAATGTATCTGTGTTATTAATTATTTTCTTATTTTAGTTCATTCATTTATTTCGTTTTTACTTCCGTATCTGTAAATTGTCGTGATGTCTAGTTGTGTGCGTGCAGTTCTCGTGTTAGTGTAAGTAACTCCCTTTCCGGGAAATGTGTGTTCTTTTGTCTTTGTTGTCAACGTGTTGTGTGATGTATCGCTGTGTTGTCTAATTAGTGAGTGCTATATATTTGTGTGTTATTATTATTCAGTTAGTCTTCGTCTTGATCTGGAATAAATCACATAGTCTTAGAGTTACAAAAGTTGAAGTCATTTCTTAGCTTAGGCCTTAGGGCCTAAGCGTGTTCTGTGCTTCCCTTCGCGCTATCCAAAGAACCCACACGTTACACTTATGACAGAAATATCTAAATGCTGTCCCTTGTATTATTTCTCTTTTGTTTACAAAGGGATTTTGGTCGTTGTATTCATCTGTGACATCAAGCCTACACACGAATTTGCCTCAAGAGACAATTTTGCTTGAGAATACTGAACAAGACGGTTGGTTTTTAAAGGAATTTCTTTTTTTCGCAAAATATTTTGTGGAGAAAAAATAATCAACTTGCTTGCTTTGCTTACAAACTATTCTATCACAATCCTTTATAAAATATTCTTCAGTAAAAGCCTAATTAGTGCAAACGATGAGTAAGACTTGCTAATGGTGCTAATCTCTGAACCATGCTTTATTTTCGTTGGGATAGCCATAGGCACTATTTTAAGAACCTACCTGGGTTATGGTTCACACATCATTGCATTAGAATCTACACCGTCTATGTTCCTAAGTTCAGAAACTTAGGCTAAGTAATACGTAATACATTGTCATGAGCGGGTTTTTAGTGTAGACAAACCTAAAGTTAACTGTTTACCTAACTAGTGTTTTTCTTCTAGGTCAATCATTTACAACAAAGTCAGACCCAATCTCTTTCAGTTGGTGGCTGCTGTGGGGTGTTGCCCCCCTTTACTGGTATGATGCTGCAGGGAAGCGAAACTTCAGACAAGGGGTAAGTAAACTAGATAGTATATTTTATTTCTTCTCTATTAACATTGGTATTTTCAATATCGTAGACTTAAAAGCAAGCTAGATTATAGTGAGATCTTAAGGTTTAGGGCAGAAAATCAGGCTTAAAGGGATGAAATTATAGTGAGTGTATATACAAAAATCGTTAACACTGCTGACTCAGCATGCTGTATCTCTTCGAATATAATTGGAAGCGTTTCTTGCAATAACAGATTGAAATTCAATGGAAGGAAAGAATTTCAATCTGTTATTGCAAGAAACGCTTCCAATTATATTCGAAGAGATACAGCGCTAACAGGTGAAAAAAGGAAAAGGAAAACCATAGAAATTGTTGGGGATTCGTTGATAAAAGACATCCAATCCTACAAAATGAATGAAGCTTCTGGAAGTCACTTAAATAGGGAAGGTACTCGTATTCTTGCTAACAATTTTTATATGCTCTACGTTTCTGACTAAATGAAACCGTACCCCATTCAAATAGATCAATCGTTGAACCTCATAACTCAGAAATAGAAACCTTAGGTAATAACAAAATAATGAGAATTCTATAGTAGATTCAAATTCGAACCACCTAGTGTCAATCAGTGATAGTGACGTTGAGTGCGATGCAAAATCTGAACTTAAGAAATTGAGGCTGAAGAATAATGAACGTATGATAATTGGTTATTTGAACATAAATTCCATTAGAAACAAATATGATGCACTGAAAGAGATTAATTCGAAAAATCTTGATATATTGATGGTTGCAGAAACAAAGATTGATGACTCTTTTCCAACAGAGCAATTCTCGATGGATGGGTACTCTGATCCCCTACGGTTAGACAGAAATTGCGAGGGTGGGGGACTTTTAGTATACATTAGAAACGATATCCTATCCAGTGAACTTAAATCTTTTAGGTTTGACGAGGATTTAGAATGCATCTGTTTTGAAATTAATTTAAGAGGTAAAAAGTGGGCTCTTTTCAGTATTTACCGACCACCATCCCAATCACAAGAATATTTTTTCAAAAATCTTGGCAAAGCAGTTGATCATTTCAGTGAAAATATGAAAATTTCCTTATTATTGGTGATTTCAATACAGTAGAGACGGATCAGCAGATCCATGATTTTATGAACAATTACTCGCTCAAAAATCTAGTTAAGGATCCAACATGCTACAAGGCTGAAAATCCCGGTGCATTGATCTTATTTTAACCAACAGATACAGATGTTTTCAAAATACTACCACAATTGAAACAGGACTCTCTGACTTCCACAAAATGGTGGTTACAGTTCTGAAAACGACGTACCAAAAAGCTGGACCCACAGTGGTAAATTACAGGGATTATAAGAATTTTTCAGAGCAAACTTTCAAACAAGACCTTAGGGATGAATTAGAAAGTATAAGATTATCTACTCCAAATTATGATTCTTTCCAAACCTGTTTCGATAAAGTACTAGATAAGCACGCCCCGATGAAAAGAAATATGCAAGAGGAAATGACGGCCCTTTCATGAATCGAGCTCTCCGAAAAGCAATTATGTTCCGCTCACGACTGAAGAATAAATACAATAAAAATCGTACAGTTGAAAATTGGGAAGCGTTTCGCAAACAAAGGAATTTATGTGTGAAATTATTCAGAACTGAGAAAAGAAATTTCTACAATAGTTTAGATATATCCCAAATAACGGATAATAGAAAGTTCTGGAACACCGTAAAACCTTTCATTTCAAATAAAAATAAGTCTAAAGCGAAAATTACTCTGATTGAGGACGAAGGGATAATCTCTAAAGACGAGGAAGTTGCTGAAATTCTAAATAACTACTTCGTCACTGTCACTGATTCGCTAGGTATTAAAGAGAACAGTGAGGTTATAACAAGTACAGTAGGTATAACAGACCCTATAGATCAGGCGATTTTAAAATACTCCAACCATCCCAGTATCAGGAAAATTCGTCACTTTGTCAAACATGATATTGGCTTCGATTTTAATACAGTCTCTATAGAAGAAATGCAAACAGAAATTGAGGCACTTAATCCAAGAAAGGCAACGACTTTCAAAAATATTCCACCTAAGATTCTAAAAGGCAGCTCTGAGATTTGTTCTGAAACCCTACAGAGTATCTTTAATGAATGCATTGAAAATAGTTTGTTTCCTGATAAACTAAAATATGCAGATGTCACCCCCCTCCATAAAAAAGACGCAAAAACTTCAAAGGAAAATTACAGACCCGTAAGTGTACTGCCAACAGTATCTAAAGTTTTTGAAAGAATTATGGAGCGGCAGATAACTAGGCATATAACCCCTTTTCTATCAGATCTTCTATGTGGATTTCGCAAAGGTTTCAATACACAACACGCCCTGATTCGGATGCTAGAGAAATGGAAAATAGGCTTGGATAATGGAGAAAGCATAGGTGCAATTTTTATGGACCTTTCAAAAGCATTTGATTGCATCAAGCATGATCTTCTTTTGGCCAAATTACATGCGTATGGTTTTAATCGCGAGGCTCTTTCACTAATTCACAGCTTTTTGGAAAACAGACAGCAAAGAGTGAAAATCAATGGATCTTTCAGTAAATTTAAAAATCTTTTGTTAGGAGTACCACAAGGGTCAGTTCTTGGTCCCTTTTCTTTAACATGTATATAAATGATTTGCTACTCTCCATTCAAGAAACTAATATCTGTAATTATGCAGACGATACCACCATTTATGCAAGCGATAAGAATTTGGATAACGTAATCATGAGATTAGAGAATGATTCCACGATATTTATTCAATGGTTTGAAGATAACTTTATGAAATTAAATACAGAAAATGTCACTTTATGGTACTAGGGAAAAGCGCTAATCAAACTATTACAGTTAGTGTAGGTGACAGCATTATTGAAAATAAAGACGAGGAGAAGTTGCTCGGAGTAATAATCGATCACAAACTAACTTATGAGACGCATATTAATAAGCTATGTAAGAAGGCTGGAAACAAGCTTTTGCACTCTCCGTCTCTCTGCATACATGGATTCCAACAAGCTGCGAATTTTAATGAGAGCCTTCGTAATGAGCCAGTTTCAATACTGTCCACTGGCTTGGATGTTCCATAGCAAGCATTTAAATTCTAAAATTAATAAAATACATGAAAGGGCCTTAAGAATTGCTTATAAGGATTTTGTTTCTAGTTTTGAATGTTTATTAGAAAGGGATAATTCAGTCACTATACATGCCAAGAATTTACAAACTCTAATGACTGAAATGTTCAAAACACACAAAATATAAACCCCACATTCATTAAAGAGATCTTTAGGGAGCGAGAAAATATGTATAGCCTTAGAAATAATAATGAATTCGAAATACCTAGGATAAAAACTGTAATTTTGGGTCCGAGACTATTAGATACAGAGGACCTCAACTTTGGCTCTCCTTCCTCGAGATACTAGAAATGCTGAATCAATTCGAGATTTCAGATCCAGAATAAAAATTGGAATGGAGAGGAATGCTTCTGCAAAATATGTCGGCCTTTCATCCAAAATCTTGGGTTCTTATAGAATGATTATGTTTCATGTTTTTATCAATAAGTTTTGATCGATTTTATGACATTTTATCACATTTTAAGCTAAAAATTTTATCACATGTATATAAGTTTTAAAGGATTTTATCTAGTATTTTAGATCAGTATTTTTAAATAGTTGGCGTAAATTAGCTATAACTTTTAATTAATGTCTTCAGCTATGTAAAGCCAACTTAAAATAAATTTATTATTATTATTCTAGGATTATTTAGGGCGTATTTTTTTGGTAACCTACTGTCTTTGGCAGACCTTCCTAATTCTGAAAACGGTAGACTTTGCAGGAAAAGTTTCCTGCACCAAAAAAAACACAGCTGCCGAACACGGTAGGCTGATCAGAATAAAATCGAACAAAACCATAAATTTTAAAGTGAAAACTAGATTCCTTACTATGTCTGCGAAACCTTCCAGCTTCGGGTACAGAAGGTTTTGGAGGTCTACTTAACCTGCCGTTTTCAGAAGACGGAACGAAAAAAATACGTTTCGACGTCTACTGAAAAGAGAAGGCATCTGCCGAAAGCAGAATGTGATCAAAAAAATAGGCCCTTAGTGATTACACGTGATTAGTAATTCTAGGACTACTATTGTTTTTTTATTGAGGCAAGCTGCGAAGAAACGGCAAGCTTTGCAGTATTGTTCCAGCAACCACTTCAGCTGCTATTACCCATAATAACGTTTCTGACCAGCAGATCAGCAAGGTTTTTCCCAATCTGTATTTTGTTTATTTCGTTTTAGGACTGTGTACTTGAAGAAAAAATTGCCAGAGAGTCAATAAAATGCTGTTTGAAGCTGTCCAAAATATGGGACTCGTCTTCAGATGTAATTGCATTTCTTTGGGACTTTTTCCACAAACGACTAGTAAGTGATTTTATGTATATCAGATCAAAATCATTTCTTACTATTCTTCGACTCTAGGTAAAGCATAGGCTAGAAGCGATGCCAGCTTCGAGATACTGTGGAGTCCTACTGAGGATGAAGGTGCTGTGGCGTCGTGGTGTAATCCAGCCGACTAATGGTGTCAGAAGCTCAGTGTGGTCAGGGTTCGAGCCCAGCCACGGTAGCGTCACGGCCAGGGTCAAGGTCTCGATTAGTTAACCTACTACTGACGCTAAAACACTATTTCACCTTCACCTTCACCTTCACTGTGCTTTCATTATTAAACACGTCAACACATGTCACAGATCTGATTTTCCCACGTTGGTTATGAGTCCCTGTTTTAGCTGCCTTTATACAACAACAATAACTTTGTCTTATGTAATATTCCATTGTCTGCAATTCGTTTACAAATACATTGAGATCATCATATGAAATTCTGAACCCTCATATTTTCTAGCCCTGATTGCTAGAAAGGGCGGTTTTCGCCCCCCCCCCCCCTCCCCTACAAGCTTGTAGATTAATTTCCAGCAACAGGTGACAAACAGGGTAACACGAAGGCACTCAAAGCAACATTGACTGAGGGGGAAGGCGATGCAGCCTCCCAATTTTTGTGAAGCATTGTGGATATGCCTTTGAAACATTTGGCAGCTTGTATGCTACTGTTTTTCGAGATTGCTGAGAAAAATGGACCACCTAATGTTTGGTACTCTAGTTTTAATAGGCTAAGGGTGATCAAGCTGGGACGCGAAGTGACTCTAAAATAATTTCTAGTGCAATAATTGGAATGGAGCTACAGCGATTCCAGCCTACACGATTTTCCAGGCCTACTTCATTTTGATTTATCGACATTAGAAAGAGAGAAACTTGATTTAACGTAGGCCTGTAGAAATAACGCTAACCAACAATGCCAGAATAACAGTTGTAATGATGGTGTGTATTTTGACACTGCTTACTTATGCACGCATCGTAAAATAATATGATGTTAGCTTATCATCATCTATAAAAACATACTTTATTTTTACAGAACGAGAAGTTTAAATTAGAAGTTCATGGAATTTTCAATCAAGCTGTACCCTGGTAAATATTTTTAACTACTTAAGATGAAGATTTGTAGAGTCGTATTGTTTAAATTGTTTAAAGCTTGCCTATTCGCGAGGTAGAGAATTTCAATGTTGATAGTGAAGTACGAGAATTATGACTTTATTTACTTGCCCCCTGTCTGAAGTTCCACTTCCCTGCAGCATCATACCAGTAAGGGGGGGGGGGGGGGAATTCCCCACAGCAGCCAACAACTGAAAGAGATTGGATCTTATCTGCGGTCGAATTGTTGAAATGACTAGGATAGGTCTTGTAGCCGCAACCTTTCGCTTTGCTTCCCATTGCTCTACCAAATGAGGGACCTCGTCGTTGGCTCTTTGCCCCGCTGCGAGTCTCAGTTTAAACAACGCCCGCATTGGGCCATGCGGGTAGTTGTTTTTCTCGGTATTCGCAGGGGGGGGCACCGCTAGGCTGCTATCAAGGCCTATCATCACTAAAGGGGGCTTTTTTCATCTATAATCTCAATTAGAAGTATTTTGTATAATCATGGCTGTTGTACGTTGTTATGAGCTTCTTTTTATTGTCGCTTCTTATCGCAATAGACCATTTCAACTAAGGGCCTCGTTTTCAAAAAAATTGAAAATCAGGTCATAGAGAAATTTAGACTTCAGATTCGAATTCAGCACCTTCTTTTTAGTGTTGAGGCAAAGTTTTATGCTTCTAGTCTTTAAGATATTGATTTTATAGGTGCTAAAAGTTTGAAATTTTATAAAGGATTTGACCGTGAAAAATCGCTCGGGGTGAAATTTTACACCCTCAATCATTTTACACGGTCAAATCCCTTATAAATTTGCAAACTTTTAATCGGTAAAGAATCAATATCGTAAGGACTAGAAGCGTTAAAGCTTGCCTCAACGCTAAAAAGAAGGTGCTGAATTCGAATCTGAAGTCTAAATTTCTCTATGACCTCATTTTCAATTATTCTAATCTTATGCGTCTAGGTTATAACTGATATCGCCATGTTAAAATTGTTTTATCATTAGATTTTTGTTTTTATCTTTAAGCCTTTCTTCTCTTCAATGGATGGAAAAGTGTAACACCTTGTGTACGCAGGAGTTCATGGACAAGTATGTAGCTTTGTTAAATACCAAATTATATCGGTCTTCCTGTAAGCTGTCTTCTTAAAAAGCTCAAAAACATTACATTCTGATGACTTGTGGATAAACGAGGATGCACCGCCGAGAATCTACAATCAAGCCTATTTGTGATGAAGGGAGTTACCGATCGACATATTTAAAGAAATGACGTCATCTTGTAAAGTTATTCTTTGCTTAAACATACCTTGTTAAACTATGCTGTCACTTCAGAAGTAACTGTATACATTAGTCAGTCTTCAAAGAATCAAAGTTAGAATCCAAATAAAGTGTCTTAAAAGTTGTATCTTAAACATCAAGGTATGTATATAGAACGGCTACATATGTATGTTAGCTAGTTAGTTAGTTAATAAGTAAGTACGTAAGTTAATTAGTTAGTTTATTTTTTAGCTAGTTAGTTAGTTAGTTAGTTAGTTAGTTAGCTAGTTAGTTAGTTAGTTAGTTAGTTAGTTAGCTAGCTAGTTAGCAAGTTACTTAGTTAGTTAGTTAGTTAGTTGGTTAGTTAGTTAGTTAGTTAGTTAGTTTGTCAGCTAGTTAGTTAGTTAGTTAATTAGTTAGTTAGTTAGTTAGTTAGTTAGTTAGTTAGTTAGTTGGTTTGTTGGTAAGTTAGTTAGTTAGTTAGTTATTTAGTTAGTTAGTTGGTTAGTTAGTTAGTTAGTTAGTTAGTTAGTTAGTTAGTTAGATAGTTAGTTATTTATTTAGTTAGTTAGTTATTTAGTTAGTTAGTTGATTACTTACTTAGCTAGTTAGTTGGTTAGTTAGTGATCTACACAGTGATCTACCCTTATTATCATGATAAAAACCCTATATTATTGGTAATAATAAGTAGAATGTGCGATTAATTCATAAGACCGCGAATAGACTTTCTAAGCCTTTCTCGTTATTACTTGAAATTTTCCTACGAACATCTTAGACGCGATATTAACACTTTTCTGACTTGAATTTAGTGATCTTTTTGAGTTTTCTTCAATTTCCCATTTTAAAACACGTCTGATAAATTTTTTTGAAAATGTTTTGAGACTGAATTCTCGCCCATTTTTCATCCAACAGGCAAGATGACAGATCGACAAGCTTCGAGTTATTCCTTCAACTGCTTGCTTTGGGGCTAAGAAGAAACAAAAGGGGTTCACAGTCTCATATATGGGGCCAAATGAAAGGAAGGTTTGTTTGTTAATAATATTCTAAGTAATTTTTTGTGTTTCTGTACTCTTTGAAAAACATTAGAAATGCTTAATTATTAAGCCGGGCGCAAACCGTGCCAACATAATGGCCAACATCGCCATCAACAATTGTTGGCCAACATGTTGGCACGGTTTGCTATAGATTTTGGCCAACATTTTCGTCTTTTTTAATAAAATTGACGTGTTAGTACGGTATTCAATTTCAGTCGTTATTTCAGAGACCCAAATGAGAAATAGATCTGAACTGAAAGTTTGAGTTGGACTACGTGTTATTTCTTCTCCGTCTTCGACCAAAAGAGCGAGCAATTAACAAATATATGTGCCCTTCTCGGTCATTTTTGCAAAAGATCATTTGTAGATGACGTCAACAACCCAAAACTTCTCAGACGTTGTGATTGTATGGCAAACCGTGCCAACATGTTGGCCTATTTCCAGCCAACATGTTGGCCAACAATGTTGTAACGGTTTGCGCCCGCCTTTACGGTGTACAAGTGTCATAGGTAGTGCGGTTTTTGATCGCGATGCCTTGTGGGAGATGAAGAACTGAACACTGAAAGCTAGACCCACTACAAAAGTCGTAGGTTCGCTCCCAGACTTGCTACACATGTCTGGAAGCTAACCTAGAACATTTAGCGAATGGAACTGAAAGCTAGGACAAAATGAAGTAATTAAACAATTTTTAGGGGCTGCGGTTTCGTGTTAGCATCCAGCTAGCTTTTGGTGTCTGGTGCTCAGTGGGGTTGGGTTGGTTCGAGACCAAACCACAACCGTGTTACAGCCTGGGTCTGTTCTTTCTAGTGAATGTACTTCTAGCCACAAGCAATTAACACTTATGCAATATCTGTCAGGGTTACTTACTATTTTTAAGTATTTGAAGTATTAAAGGATTTGAGGCATTAACCTTTGGATTGAAGTTAGCTATCGCTGTTTTTCTGTTTTTCAGATTCTATTCAAAATTTCACAAGAAAAGAATGGAGGATTTAAATGACATTGGTTTAAAAAATTTCATCAGCCTCTTTTTGGTTTTAGCCATATGCATCGAAACCGAGGATGTTGTGAGTAGACAAGGCAGAGGAATAGGCTGCGTTTGCACGAAATTGTTTTGCTTTTTACATAAATAGACGAAACTGCACGCATGTACATGTTATGGCGTCGATTTTTCAAGTTTACCATATACCAGATTGCGTTTGTACCGTACCAGGTCGGGTTTTAGACAGTCCTACCTTGCACCTGGTGCTCTGTGTCGGCGTACCGGGTAGCTGTCACCACCCACTTTAACGCAAGACCAATCCGAAGTCAAAGCATATCGGATTCATTTCATTCCGATGTCGTGTAAACTTTGCCTTATAATACTTCAATAGCGATAACTCTTGTAAATTCTATTTCGTTTGGAGAGGTCAGACTCATCAAGATCTGCACCCATCTAAGAAGATGCTAGGCCGCCGCCCCCAGTTGCTTCTTTACCTCTCTCTTTCCACTTCACTCGATCTTGTTCACTGTCTGCTGCCTCAACCAAAGTATTGTCACCGAGCCATGTTTTGATATTGTCAAAATATTGAGTTCGGGGGCGGCCTCTACGAACTCTACCTTGTGGATTGTTGAACAACACCTGCCTGGCCAGCTGTTGCTCTGGACGACGACAGATGTGCCCAAAGTAGGTTAACTTCCACTTCTTGACAACAGCTAGCAGCTCCCGCTTCACACCTAAAGTGTCTAGGATGCTCTGTTTTGTCACACTGTGAAATTAAAACTTTTTGCAGGTGGACCTCTACTGTTTATTCAAGAGATCATTTTAGTTTATCATAATGATGATAATTTTAATTTATCATTTTGTTTACTTCCTTTTCTCAAGGCAAGCAAGATGTGCTCATTTCTGAATTTGATTCATCGAAGCAAAAGAACTGTATCAATGTCAGAAAATCTCATTAAAGGTAATTCAGAACCATAACTCCTTGTAATATATTTCGAACTATTGCAAAACTTTTCTGTATAAACAACAAAGGAATTTGTAAGTTGTAAAACTCAGGGCAACGCAAAGTCTTATACATGCGAGCTGAATTCATTTTGCCTTTTTGCAAGAGATGTGTTTGTGCTTGAACTACAACTACTCTCATGCACTGCTACATTTTACTGGTTTGAAATCTGCATGCGTTCTGAAGGTGCTGTAGTGTTGTGGCCTAATTAAACATGGTGTCAGAAGCTCAGCCAGGTCGGGGTTGAACCCGGGCTACAGTAGCGTCACAGCCAGGCTCGAGTTCTCGATTCGTTAGCCTTCTGATTAGACCCTCGAAACTGGCGCTAAATACGCCATTTTATCTTCACGTTCACCGTCAGTTTCACAATTCTTTTCATCAAAGGGATATTTGCAATGCTGCACACTCAAAGGAAAAAGAAAGCGGAGGCCCCTTCTTTGGCTGAAAAATTAGTTTTTGAATTCCAGGAATATTGCAGGTTGGTCCTTGCATTTCATATTTATAAAAGCTACTAAAATTTAACACTTAGAAACCTTTACTATTTGCAATTTCAAGCCATATTCACGTCGTACGAACTATGCCTTGGTTCCCATTGTTTGGCACCACTTAACGTTTCCGTCTCGAGATGTTCCAACTTGCTTTATTGACAGAGAGTTTGTTGACCGCCACAAAGACCCAGTGAGCAGGCGTAACAGCTGGCAGTTCATCAACCTCTATTTCGACAATGCCGAAGAAGTATTTGACAGCGAGTATGGACTTGAGTGTGAGGCCAGCCTCATTCAGATCGGTAAGTGTAATACTGCTTTCACACTGCAAGTTAAACCGGTTTAAATAAAACCGGTTTAACAAATGCTGCGTTCTGATTGGTCAGTACTTGTTCTAATTGGCCAGTACTTTTTGTTATATTGTAGACCATGTATCTAATGATCTAGTGCCTTAAAAAAAAACAGTTCAACCAATGGAATCGCTCTGACTGGTGGAGACTTAATTCGGCTTAAATAAACCTGGTTTTAAAGTGTCACTGTTAAAGCAGTTTAAACTTCACAATGTTAATCTGCTTTTTCGCCGGGTTCTTAAATATGATTTAATGCAAAATTTTTGCATATATAAAAGGGCACATGTTCAAATAACCCTATCTGGATTCTGAGCCCCTGGCCAAACGATCAAACATTGTTGGTCCAACATTTCAAATTTGCTTGACAACAAATGTTTGACCGTTTGGCCACGTTCAAAAACATTGCTGTCAAAGAATGATGTTATTGCTAATGCATAAGCACGAATGCCTTGTTGCTTAGAGATGTTGCTTGGTGTTGAAATATTACAGGTTTTTGCAGTTTGTCAAACACAAAAGAAATGTTTGACAAGCAATGTAAGAAAGGCGGCCAAACGATCAAACATTGCTTGACAAGCAAAAATAAGCAACATTTGTGGCCTGATGTTTTTGAAAAAGTTGAAAAACATTTTTTACTTGACGCACGCAAAAAATGTCGGACGAGCAATGTTTTTGGACGTGGCCAAAACGGACAAACATTTTGCTTGACAAGCAAATCTCAAATGTTGGACCAAACAATGTTTGTTCGTTGGGCCAGGGCCTAAAGGGATTGCTCTCATTTTGTGGCATTGCTCACTCTCTTATGGTTGAGCGCTGTTTCGAGGAAATACAATAAGGCAGAAATCCAATATTCAATGCCAATAGTATTCCTTTCTTTCCCTTAGGAGACTCAATTTCCATGATTCTAAGCAGCTGTAACGATTCCGAGGCTCGAAGAGTGTTTTCTTTTATTTACGCTTTGTTATCCTCACCAAGGTAGGTTCTTTACAGACTCTCTACATAAGGCCGACAAATTTGCCTGATATTGTTTTTTTTTATCATTCAATTTGTCAATCTGTCAAAACTACAATTCAAAAGTTGGGGGCGCACCAGATACTTGTGTAGTAAGTCTACGTTCTAGGTTGTTATTTTTCTGAGCAACTTCAGTTGTTAGTTATAGTTATATAGCAAATGACAGTTTGCTCTTTGACACAGTCTGGTGTTAGAGATTTTCTAACAACCACGTACTACTCCTTTTTTTAACCTAAATATGATCTAAGTCGTTTCAGGACATTTAATTATACATACAGTCCTGGTTACCAGGCTATAAAGTCCCCTGCTTTTGTTACACTTGTTAAATTGAATTGCTAGTATTTCGGTCCAATAAGGAAAAGGGAATATGGCATGTCTAACGGTGACTATAAGGTTGATGTCCTCTTTACGGTATTGATCGAAAGCTGAAAACGGTAAACCGTAGAAGCTTGCGCAGAAGACATTTGAATTTGAAGACATGCTTAAGGATCCGTTTTTTGTTTTTGAAAGTTGAACTCATGTTAACTTTTGATGGAAGGACATTTTACGTAATCAGTGGCGTAACGCAGTTTAGGCCCTCTTAGTTCGGCTCCCTTAGTTCAAGAACTAAGGGCCCCGGGCAGCATTTTCTTATTGTGTGCAATTTGGCCATACTTTTATGCTAAAAAGCTTCCTAAGGCCATCCCACAAACGTTCATTAACCAGGGGACACGTCACATTCATTTTCAAGGTTCTGAAGGGTATGCTTTAAAAAATTTCCCCACTACTCAAAGCCTACTTCGCTTTGCTCACTAAATTCCTACGGGCCCCGAGCGTCTTCGTTACACCACCGCCCGTACCGCTTGCCGTTTACCGTTTTCCTTCCATACCGTGAAGAGGAAATCTACCGTTAGATTGAGATTGCTACTTCATTTGCAGACTTCAGACGGCATCCAGTACAACCTTTCAGATTAGTGCTAGAGCAGTTTGGTCTGGTTTATACCCTTGGATAATGAAGCTATTACTGGATAAACATTTATTACAACATATCCCAGAATCACTTGCGGATGTCGCTGCTGGCTTCAATTTGCTCTCTACACACAGGTAAATAGAAATGTATTCTTTGGAAATGATGTAATATCCCTTTAAGGGAGGAGAAACAGACATGCATGGGCTACATCGTTGACGGTTATACTGAAGTGGGAATATTACAAATTGACGATGAATATTGCATCGGCTAAGCTACTTTCGTGACACAAAGCCAAAACGGTTGGGGCCTTTGACTTCTAGAGTTACTCGAGGATTCCATTAAGCTCTTTAGCTCAGTGGAATTGTCGTTGGCTCTCTGATCTTGCTGGTTCGAGTCCAGTAAATTGTGGTATGTTACTCGTGAAAGCATCTATCCTATCGTTTGCCGTGAAAATATATTGTTATGGATATATCATTACATATAGTTATAAGTATATGCCGTTATATATGTGTATGGTACTGGTGAAGGCACAAATTATTGTTTAAAGTGTTAAGTTTAAAGTTTTAAAGATCATAAGTTATCTTTCCAAAACTTCACTTGATATTTTTATGCTCTCCAACCCCACGAGAAGCGAACAAGCAGTAGTGTTAACTTATAATTTTTGAAAGATAGAAGGCCTGCCTACCATTTGCTGTCGAGAAAATAATCGTTGTTGCGTTGCCTCTATTTTCCAGCCTGGAACCCGATATAAAGAAAGCAGATTTTAAAGATATGCTATTCAAATTCTGTGCGGTTGACATTCCTGCCAGGTAACCTGATTCTCTCCAACAGTTAGTTTGTCTCCCTAATTATTCTCCCTAATAGTTTGTCAGTTATCCTTTTTCGGATACTCCATACATTGCTTGTCAAACAATCGAAATTGTTTGAAAACGTCACAAAATAATGCTTGATGAGCGGAAATTGTTGAACAATGTCTATTAAAGAGTTCAAGAACATTTTTGCTTGTTGCAAGATGAGCAATATTTCGTGACGTGGGCCGAAACGGTGAAACATTTTACTTGACATTCAAATTGCAAATGTTTGAAAAATGATGTTTAATCGTTTGGTCAGGGCTTTACGTGATCTTTCTTATGGAGGCGAGGCTTTAAATTTACAAATTGGAAAGTTGAAACTTGGAAAAATCACAAAGACTTATCATACGACATGTGTATGTCAAATTTAGGCCATATGCAAAAACTTGCTTGTAAATGATGGACTGCCTCCCCCATGTCCCCCTTGGTTAACCATACCATTGATCCATTCAAGGTCGGAGAATGAGTATATAGAAGATTTGATCTGGAATAATCAATCTGGGGGCACAAGCTGAAAGCCTAATCATGTAGCTGCCTCAAACGCGCAATAGATGCTTTTTCTTTACTGCCTATTATTAAGTATTTAGTTTGGACAGGCTTTTTTTCTTTACATTCAACTTTAATAATATTTTCGTTGTTTTTAGGTTTGTTGCCAAATATTTATGTCATTTGCTGAATTCAAGTTCAGCAGTGGATAAAATCATCAACGACAATCATCAGCCTTTGATTATTAATTCTTGGTTGAAATGTTTGCTTCATTTGACGGAAAATAATCCACTAGTCATAGAGCTGACACGGTAAGTTATAGTTTAGCAACAAAGTCAGGTGCGACTTTTTGATGCGTGCGACTTTTTGCTTGAAAGCGACAGGATATGGCAAAAAATTGCCGCTGCGACCATAAAACCAAAAAGTGGAACGTGTAGCCAGGGATAGATTTTCGAACAAATTGTCATCTGACACGTTCTGCGAACTGTTCCCGACATGTTTTGGTTTGTCGCAAATAATGTCGTAGCGTGCAGCCGGTTTGCGGGGACGCAACACATTGCATTGCTTTCGCTCGTTTTCTTGAAAACTACCTAGGACCTTGATGTTCTTCTTACTGCCAAGTTAATTGTCGCAGCATTTTTGTCACAGCGTGTTGCCATCTCAGGATTTTTCAGACATTTTCAGGTGTGTCGCGTCGCCAGATCAGGTTGAAAATCGCAAGGGTAGCCGCGGCTTAAATCAACTTCCGAGTTTTTCCGTATGTTAGACAAAGCTTACAAACATAAACGTATCTCGGAAAGGATCATTCAATGAAGCGTATCTCTGGAGCCTTTTCTTGTCATGGCGTTTAAAATTAGATACCTAGCATCGGCATCGGCATTCGTTTTGCCATGCGTGCAGCCCCACTTTTCCTTTTAATAACCCTCTTTTCAAATCAATCTTTTTTAGCCTTGTATCAAACTTACCAGAAGTTAGCGGCTTGGTTGGCAAACAGGTGTGTGATAAGTTTTTTTTCTGTTTTTGGTAGCTACTGTCGTTCAATAACTTTTCTCCGTCGTGGTTGGAGAAAGGGATAACTTGATTTATAAGTCTGCCATTTATAGGTCACTTGTCCCTTTTTTCAGCAAGAGTGGATAACAATAGTCCCGGAATCGCCCCTAAATCCAACAATTTGGTTCTTTGTTACAGAACGTAAAGTAGATATTCATATTCAAAGGGTTTTCACCTTTTAAATATCAATTTTATCTTTATCTTAGAACGCAAGTACAACACCACAGATACAGAAATTGGCGTTCTCATTCATAGTGGCTTTGGGAAATAAGACTATGTCAACAGTAAGTAAACTCTAATGTGTCCTTATACAGTAAATGGATCAATCCTTCTATATCATGCCAGTTAGACCAGTGGGTTTAAACTGGGGTTAATACTCAGGAGGGAAGATATTATTTTATTTGGGGACCTAGTGTCAGTTAGCTGTCGTAGTGATTGACGTTTCACAGTCCTTCCGTTTTGTGATAATCATGTTGGGTGAGCTACAACGTGCCTTCAGTCATTCAGTCATTCCTGTTCTTGGACACATGAGGCATCGTCAAGCTTAATTCTTTCCTTGACAATTCAGCAATTTCCTTCCCACCCGCCCTGTTATGAAGCCTTTGCCCTTCCACATTACTAGGCCCATAGGACCTTTTTTGGATCTCTATGCATTATCTTCCTGCCCTACTACTCTCTGCCTCATATCTTCCCTATTCCCGCGGCTCTTTCTCCGTGGTGACTGGTGCATTTGCCGGAAATTGTATTTCCTATCCAATCACCGATGCATAGCGGTAGGTTGGAATTCAGGCACAGTTTAAGGGCCGATGCACTGATGCCCACTTCCTGAAAAAATTTGAAGATATTCATCAATGTTATCTTGTAAGTATCCCTCATTGTAAGTATTAAATTCAATTAGCATTTGTGTCTTGGAAATACCCATCATTGCTTCTGATAAAAAGTACTCATATCTTTGATTTTTGGTTTTGCGAGAATAGCCAAGTCGTGAGCGAGTCTGATCAAGTAGCCCCTTTTTTCCTCCCAAATTACTAGAAGTGTAAGCCAAGTCGTGAGCGAGTCTGATCAAGTAGCCCCTGTTTTTTCCTTCCCAATTACTAGAAGTGTAAGCCAAGTCGTGAGCGAGTCTGATCAAGCAGCCCCTGTTTTTTCCTTCCCAATTACTAGAAGTGTAAGCCAAGTCGTGAGCGAGTCTGATCAAGTAGCACCTGTTTTTTCCTTCCCAATTACTAGAAGTGTAAGCCAAGTCGTGAGCGATTCTGATCAAGCAGCCCCTGTTTTTTCCTTCCCAATTACTAGAAGTGTAATCCAAGTCGTGAGCGAGTCTGATCAAGCAGCCCTTGTTTTTCCTTCCCAATTACTTGAAGTGTAATCCAAGTCGTGAGCGAGTCTGATCAAACAGCCCCTGTTTGCAAACCGTGCCAACATTGTTGGCCAACATGTTGGCTGAAAATAGGCCAACATGTTGGTACGGTTTGCCATACCATCACAACATCTGAGATGTTTTGGGTTGCTGACGTCATCTACAAATGATCTTTTGCAAACATGGCCGAAAAGGAAGCAGCTGTTTGTTTATTGCTTGCTCTTTTGGTTGACGACGAAGAAGAAAAACTCGTAGTCCAACTCAAACCGCCAGCTTAAATCTATTTCTCAATTAAAGGTCTCCGAAATAACGACCAAAATTGAAAATGTTGTGCCAACATGTTGGCGAGACATGGCAAACCGTACCAACACATCAATTTTGCTCAAATCGATGAAAATGTTGGCCAACATTTTTAAACATGTTTGAAAATGTTGACCAACTTTTTTTCGACAACAACATGTTGTTTGTTTGGACAACATCTATAGCAAACCGTGCCAACATGTTGGCCAACAAGCAAAACTACTTTATTCAAAGGTATAATGGTATAATTCTTTGCCTTTTTTAATATCGTGCATCAATTTTCCTAAATAGCGTGTGAAATCCTCTACGCAATCATCTGTACCATTTGGGATAACTATGTTATATCATCGACCTTTATATGCTCTTTTCTAGACCTCCCCTGGCTGCTTGCTACCAAAGATACTTGACCAAGTGGTTTTGCCATTACAAAGTAGTAAAAAGTTATTCCTGCTGCTGTCACGAATTGTCTGATTGGTCATATTCATCAGGTGACTAGCTTTTAAATACCCTTTATCCCGTTATTGTCATTTAGCTGACCTCTCTGCCATATTTAGCTGACGTCATTGTTTTCAGCGCACCAAGACTTTTATGCCCCGTGCCCAGAAACGCAGTCCAAAATAGCAATCGTATCTTAAGCTGTGGCTAAACTAGGAGACATATCGCGCGTGACATTGTATTCGGCGCGTCTCCCAGGCTGGCTAAACATGCAAGTGACAAGTGAGCAACATCTACCCCGAGTCGCGAGGACAAGAAATGTTTCTGTTTTCTCCCAGAGACATTTGCGTGTCTCTCACTACAAATTTTGTCGCGCGCTTCATAGTTTCCGAGATGGCTGAGTAGCTTCAACAATGTCGCGCGGCACATGCCTTCTTGTTTAGCCAGGCCTTAACACTCTCGTTCTCTCAAAGTTTTGAGATGAACGTGCTACCCTAAAGGCCTGGCTAAACTAGGAGACATGTCGTGTGCGACATTGTCACATGTGATATGTCCCCTCGATGTCTCCCAGTTTAACAATCTCGGAAACTGTGAAGCGTGACAAAATTTGTAGCAAGAGACACGCAAATATCTCTGGGAGAAAGCAGAAACATTTCTTGTCCTCGCGACTCGGGGTACATGTTGCTCGCTTGTCTCTCGCATGTTTTGTCACCCTTGCAGACACGCTCAATACAATGTCGCGCACGACATATCTTCTAGTTTAGCCAAGCTTAACTTGTTTTCCTGATTATAGACTTTGCCATGTTTAAGACCAGGATAAATCTAACACAATTTTCGTAACTCAAAATGATTTCTGCTGATTTAAAATCGTGTTATTACTCGTTTCAGTTTCTTGCTGGCCTAGCCACACTTGACTTCAAAAGAGATGAATACGTTAGACGGAAAATCAAAGAAATTTTCAATCGATACTTCTTGATTGCGACCAAGGTATTTCTTATTTTTACCCATAGATGTATTCTTACCATAGTCACTATTATTCTATTTTCATTACTAACGTTAGCAATCCTTGAAGGCTGAGTAACATAGTGGAAAATTGCATCTCGAGAACCAGTAAGGTAGCCAGTTTCAAGCTGAAAATGGCTTTCGACGTAGTAGCCATATTTGACGACACGTAGTCATGTACACTTTTTTTAATAAGCAACTTGACTACCGGTTCAGCCCTCGACGTTGCTTAACTTATCTGGTCTTTCAGCCCTCACAGAATGACTAGGTACCCCTAAAATCAAAGAGGTCTGGGTCGGCGCGACACGTTAAGGTTTTCTGGAGAATGGTAGACATGTTGAGTAATGGAATCCTTTCCACGATCAAAGACCAGAATTGCAGTCGTTTCAGAAGAGAAAATTGCAGCAAATTTTGCTTCAAATTCACGTTTAGTGGGAGTTAAAGTGATAATAGGATTCCAGTCCCAGTTTATCTGCTCTTGTGGAAGGCATTTTTTAAGTATTTTCTTTTTTTGTGAGATACTTGCATCTTGTTTCCAAAGTTTTTACAGATATTTATAAAATTTAATGTCACAGATACCATTTCTTTCTTAGTCCTCCATTATTCATGAATTAGAAGTAAAATCTGCTGCACGTGAAGCACCAAGGTCGTTGCACGTGGAGAGGATTCCCTCGTAAAAGCGGCTGCAATCAAGGTCGTTGCACGTGGAGAGGATTGGGGCAACCTGCACTCAATATATCTACCATTTTCCAGAAAATGTCGCGCCGACCCAGACCTCTTTGAAAGGTATTAAAAATCTTCCTGAAGTCAATGTCCCCCTTATTTGTTGATACTCAGTAAATACATTTGTTTTATCTAAAACTCTAATAAGTTGCAAGGCTCTGCAATCTCTCTTCAACACGGAGCTGTTTCTAGCGCCCAGGTACTGCAGTATTTGGTTAACCATTTGTTATTGCAATGGCCTAATTAGACGCCTAGCTTCCCTTTCCGAGGAAAGTCCTACCGGATACTTTTATTGTTACTTTGTTGCATTTAAATTCTAGGTTACTCTGCAGAACACATTTCTCTCAGAGCCGACAGAAAGCGCGAGGTACCAATATAAACTGTCTTATTGTTGCTTTCTCATGTATCTTTAGTCCATGTACTTAGATATAGCTGATGACCATCTACTCTCTTCAGTCAACTGCTCTTGTTGCTTATGTCTCAATTATTACCAGAGATGGTGATATGGTGTGAAGGTGAGGTGAAGGTGAAATGGTGTTTTAGCGCCAGTCGCTAGGATCTCAGTAGTAGGTTAACTAATCGAGACCTCGACCCTGGCCGTGACGCTACCGTGGCTGGGCTCGAACCCTGACCACACTGAGCTTCTGACGCCACGAGTCAGCTAGATTACACCACGACGCCACAGCACCTTCAAGAGTAGCCGAGTGGTCAGGCGTTCACCTCATGATCGAGAGGTCATGGGGTCGGATCTTGTCTACCCGGTTACCAGAGCGGTTACAGAGAGTGGGAAATGTGACCACTTGAGGTTTTTGTACCGGATGAATACCGCTTGAACCATATTCCATAAGTCTAGATCGAACTCAGCTGTGTATCCTTTCGAGGTCAGTAAATGAGTACCCAGGGTAATCGTTCTCATTCTGGAAAGGCTAGAATGAGAAGGGAAAGGTACAGCTGTATAGCTGCCAATAATCTGCGTTACCAAATACGTATGCTTGCTTGCTTGCAGACAAGCTTCTTTACATTGAGAAACTCTACTTTACTGACGGACACCTTGAAGTAACTGAACAAAAAATCAAATAAAATTAAGACCTTGGCCGTTACACCATAAACCTTATACGAAGACAAAATGTATACCGTCCCCTCTTAACACCAAAAGCAATCAATTTTAGCCACCCCACAACTTTTTTAAAGCCCTCTGCGCTGATTTTAACGCTTCATAATCTGAGTGTTAGCCTCCCATTTCACAGTATTTCACAGACGTTTTTCGGCCCGAATTTTTCATCAGTCTCTCCAAAACTAGTCTAGTTATGTGACAGCAGTTTTTTGGAGCTATCAATTCCATCCAGTTTGCCAGTAATAAACAGGAACTTGCCTTTTTTTCTGTACCACTTGTGTTCCTTTGATAATTTTCAGAATTTTCTTAACGGTTCCTATGCAAACTTTCCCACCATTTCTTTTTAGCGACTTTCGACAGTTTGTTGTTGAAATCATAGCAGAAAATTTCCTTGTTCTTCCACAGCCACCTGAGAATCATTCTGCGGTGAGTGAAATAAAAAAATTGGTGTTGCTGGTTTTGCCACATCTACACGCTAGCGAATCTATGCGCACTACTGTGGTGGATACACTACTGTGGTGGTTTTCTTTACGTACTGTGGTGTGGTGGATAAGCACTACTTTGGTGGGTTATTATGTTTGGTGTGGTGGTATTGTTTGCGTGTTGTGGTGGATAAGCACTACTGTAGTGGATTATTATGCTTTGTGTGGTGGTATTGTTTGCATACTGTGGTGGATAAGCACTACTGTGGTGGGTTATTATGCTTGTTGTGGTGGGTTATTATGTTTGGTGTGGTGGTATTGTTTGCGTGCTGTGGTGGATAAGCACTACTGTAGTGGATTATTATGCTTTGTGTGGTGGTATTGTTTGCATACTGTGGTGGATAAGCACTACTGTGGTGGGTTATTATGCTTGTTGTGGTGGATTATTATGCTTGTTGTGGTGGTATTGTTTGCGTACTGTGGTGGATAAGCACTACTGTGGTGGATTATTATGCTTTGTGTGGTGGTATTGTTTGCGTACTGTGGTGGATAAGCACTACTGTGGTGGGTTATTATGCTTGTTTTGGTGGGTTATTATGCTTGATGTAGTAGTGGTATTTCTTGCGTACTACTGGGGATAAGCACTACTTTGGTGGGTTATTATGCTCGATGTAGTGGCCTATTATGCCTTATATAGTGGTAATTTTGCGTACTGTGGTGGGTAAAAGATTGATCGAGTTTCTTCTTTCATTTTAGGCTTTATGTTTCGTTTTACAACTCTTTCAAAAGACCCAGTGCGACTTAGAAATAGTAAGGTAGGTACTTGCACATTACCAACCATATCTGTAAACGCAGTGTACCATAGCAGCCACCCATCACTACACTGTATGACCTTGCAGGAAATAGGACCTTAAGCTGTGGCTAAACTATTGACATTGTATTCGATGTGTGATTGGCTAAAGCATGCGAGTGAAAAGCGAGCAACCGAGTCGCGATGTCCCTGAGTCGCGGAGACAAGACATGTTTCTGTTGTCTCCCAGAAGAATTTCCGTGTCTCCCGCTAAAGAATTTTGTCGTGCGCTACAAAAGTTTCCGACGTGGCTAAACTGGGAGACATCCAGGGTACATGTAATGGGCGACAATGTCGTGCGCGACTTGTCTGCTAGTTTAGACCTTTACTGGGGACTCTCCGAGTTAATCACCGCTAGAGAAACAAGTCATATAGTGCAGTGATGTTGCTATAGTATGTAAAATGGTCTGTTGTATAGAGTACCTAAGTTGTGACGTCATTTCGAAATTAGCTCTTCATTTTGTGAAAGAGCGTCAAAAATAATGCGTCAAATATATCAAATATAGGCTGAGATATGGCCATCCGAAGAAATACATTTCAATAGGAAATCACTCTATTTTGTGCCTTGTTCAAAACATTATGAACCGAAAAAATACTGTAGTTTCTTATTGAAATGTATTTCTTCGGATGGCTATATCTCAGCCAATGTTGGATATATTTCCTGATTTTGCACGTTTGCGCATTATTTTTGACGCTATTTCACAAAATGAAGAGCAACTTTCGAAATTCTAAAAATAGATTTTTGATGATATCACACTTATGTACTCTATTCTAATTTTTGAATTCTTCTTCGAAGGAACAGCCCTGCTATAATCATGCAGATCATGTGCAGTATCATCTCTTGTGATGCATGTAGAGGAACAAGCTCGGAGCCACCAGGCATTCGTAAACCAGGTATGAAGTATTAGGCCCTTGTGTAACAATCAAACATTGCTTGTCAAACATTTGAAATTTACTTACCAACCAAATGTTTTACCGTTAGGCCACGTCGCAAAACAACGCTTGTCAAACATTTTTTGCTTGTTTCAAGCGTGGATTAGCCATATACTTGTCTGCCAAATGTTTAACGTCCGGCCACGTCGCGGAACAACGCTTGTCAAACAATTTTTGCTTGCGTCAAGCATACAGTATATTCACCGAGCAGTGAATCCTGCGTATTCATGCTTGCCAATCAATGTTTTTAACGTGCCCAAACATTCTTACATTGCTTGGTGAGTAAATTACTTCTTTGACTCCAATTGGCAGGACCTTAGGCATGTGAGTTTCTCACTAACTTAAGATTTATCTCAGCCGCTTACACTTGGCTCTTTCTCCAAGATTGTCTTTCAATAAAAACCGGCTGCACCATACAGTTTTTATATATTCTAACGTAATTACTTACTCGATAGACTTGTGACAAAGTTTTAGTTTCTGCTGTTTGGATATATACCAGCGATAAGTGGTGTCAGTGATAACTACGGCCAAACAGCAATGGCGGACCCCCCACAATCGGCTCAGGGCTCTTAGGAATTAAGTAAGACCGGAGCCCTTACGCAAGAACGGCGAAACAAACTGAGCTCTACGGGAGAAGGGGACTCGGAGAAGTAGGAAAATTTGAAAACAAGCCCTTAAGAACCCTGAAAAATGGACTTTACGTGCCCCCTCCTAAGTGACTGTTTGTGGGTTGGCCTAAGGAAGCCAGTTCAGTAAAGAGTCCACTGAGTCGTAGTTTTCGCTTCTTAGGCCAATCTGATTTCGATAGGTCGCTCAGAACTACGACTCATCAACTTCCTAATGAAACCTGAGCGGAAATCAAATGCAGCTTGCGAATGCGAAGTTCTACGCGAATTTGTCAATCGAATTTTGCTGTACAGTGCATTTGTTTGCTGCCGTTCGACAAACTACCGTGGAGAAACGGAAGTTACCATGAACCAATCAAATTGCAGGTTCGAAAAATACTTCGCTGTGATTGGTGTCGCAATAAGTCTGGTTTTTGTCAAGCTCTTTGTTATAAAGTTGATAAGTCCCTGTCCCCCTCTGAGCATTGGGCCATCCAATTCAATTAGGTTAGCCTCTTAATGACTTTGTCTTCTTTTCAATCACGATTTCACGGTAGTTTTTAAGAATTGTATTGATAACTGTCAGGGAAACCACAATACCATTAGCTGGACATAATTTTTCACAGATTTTTCTCAAAATTTTCGGTCTATTTTGGTGTGATAATTTGATGAAACTGTGACATCACTTAATGAACTTTATTGTTTGAAAAGCAAATGAAATGACCAGTAGACAAGCCTAGACTTATTACATGAGTCAAAGTTATCGCTATTGAGTCTAATCTTTGAAGGACATCTTATTAGGTATCCACAATGATGTTTGTATTTTGCTATGGAGTCTGTGCTGGACGCTCAAACTACAGTACGAGCAAACAGCTGTAGGGTTGTTGTTGTCAGGGGCGCCGGAAGCACGGGGGCAGCTGCCCCCCCTGCCCTCGAAAAAATTGCCAAATTCTTTTATTTTCCTATTGCTTTTCCCTAAAATTGTTGCTTCTGCCCCCGCCGCCTTGCATTGCTTCCGGTGTCATTGGTTGTTGTTGCTGTTTGTGAAGAGTGGGACTCATGTAATAAGTCTAAGGCAAGTCCGAGTACGACAAGCGAAGTTTCACTGGTCTCTCCGTGACGACGAGGTTAGATTCAACCAAGCACCCTGTCCTGTTTTTGAACAAGGGTTTGAACAATTTCTAAATTCATGAACCAAAAAGATACACTTGTAAGGGTTTCTGAGTGGAACTTAACTTTCTTTCAGGGCATTGTTTTCAAGTCTTTCGAAATTCTGGCAAAACTTGACCCAAAAATGGCAGCAAGCCTTGTTCAGACTGCTCGTGAAAGCGTAGCAGAGAGTGAAAGATCTAGAGGCTGTGGTGAAGACAAATATCTCAGGTCAGTTTTGTCCCGGGGGGTACTTCCATTGTTCGTCATACTAGACATGCCGCCCAAATGGGTAACTTTTTCAGCGCCAATTTCCCTACATATGGGTTGATTTTTCGTAAAGAATCTCTACACATGGGTAGTAAATATGTATAACATGTTAGACATGCGTTGCTTAGAAAAGCCTGATAAAAAGTGCGTTTTAGTTTTCAGGGCAAATGACTTTTCGACGCATTTACAGTTGCCTCAGGCGTTAAATTGGGCTGAAACATTTGAGATATTGGTACAAATGGGAAAAAAAATTTGTTGTTTTTTCTATACATGGGTACCACGAGAAACAGAATTTATTGGTAGACATGGGTGGGTTTGGAAAAACTGGGTGGCACGTCTAGTCATTTGAACAATGAAGTACACCCCCGGGAGTTTTGAATTCTATTCACCAGCTAACACACCTTTTCAAGTTAGGGCCTTGACTAAAAACAATAAAATAGCGCCAAAGAAGCATTTGGGCCTCAGATTTCAATTCAGCGCCTTCATTTCAATGTCGAGGCAAATTTCCTCGCTTTTAGTCCTTACGATATCTATTTTGCAGCAATTTGAAGTTTGAAAATTTATGAGGGATGGGACCATGAAAATAACTGAGGGTGTGAAATTGTACCCAAACGATCTTTCAAAGTCAAATTCTTTATAAATTATTTAACTCTTTATCGCCATGAAATCGTCATTGTAAGGAATAGAAGTAAGAAAACTTGTTTGAACCCAACGAATAGACAAGCATAGACTTATTAATTACATGAGTCGAAGTAGCTAATCGCTGTTGAGTCTAACTTTGCTGAACTTCCTCTCCAAAGACGACCGTTATTTCAGTCGTTCGACACGGAGAAGATTTCCTAATTGGAAATGTCTACCATTTTCCAGAAAATGTCATGCCCGACCCAGGCTTCTTTGAAAAGGTCTATATCCTATCAGATCCATTTACATCCATCCTTTCATTTTTATATGTACGATATTTATCCATATGTGGACTTGCCCCCAGCTAATCGTGGTCCAGATTTGCATGAGTAAAATGAAACAGAGATAGAAGTTAATTTTTACAGAAAATTTATTAAATCGTATAAAAATTACCTTTCAGGCATATTTTGGAAGGTTTCATATCTGGAATTGGTTAGTTGAAAGCTCGATGATACGATGGACACGTTATTTCCATGCATTAGCATGTTCTTATCATTGAACATGAAGGAGTAGTTATAGAGATAAAGCGCCAGCAATTGAGCTTTACTGCAAAACTCCTGCTTCCAATGTGTGCAAATGGCATAGAGTTAGGATAATAAAAACACTAGAGTGAGGACTCCCATTGTTTAACCCAAACGAGGTTGATGCCTCATGCGCCATTTTGTAAGAGGTAATGAGAAACGCGGAAGTATATGGAAAACCCATGCGCGGCTTGAGAAACAGATGGATCGTGCAAGTTCTTGAACGCTGTTCTGGGTTGTTCTGACGAGTTTTCGTACGCATTTTGAATATTTTATCAGTTTCACAAGCTTTTTGGTTTTGTATAGAGATGTAATAATAGTTTGTTAAAATGTAAATAATAATGCCGAACGATTGTGTTGTTGCACGTTGCACTCGTGGGTCAAGAAAAGAGTATGAGGAGAGAACAGGCGAAGTCATTTCATTTCATAAGTAGGTTTTATAAAAAATTTCGATTTCTTTTTACTAAGAATGCTCATTCTCTGAATTTTATTTAATATAGTTTCTCCCGCTATCCAGTACCCTCAGATTCTATGCATTTTTGATTAGGTTTCCTAGATCGCAAGAATTGATTCAACAATGGATTAATAATATACATCGAGAGGATTTTCAATTAAGTAATGTTTCGCAGAATTCAAGAGTTTGTTCGAGACATTTTGAGAAAAACGCCTTCTTAGCCCGTGCCTCTGACCAAAGAAGAAAACTGAAAGAAGATGCAGTGCCCACGGTCTTTGAAGATTACCCAGCTCATCTCCAACCTAAGAATACCAGAAAAAGATCCAGCTCCAGCATCACAAAAAGACAGATGGTTCCAATATCACCTAACAAAAAAGCAAAAATGATTAAAATTGAACATTCCTATTCTAAATTATCTACAAGTGAGGAGCAAAATAAAAAATTAAAGGTTAAGGTTCGAAACCTGAATCAGCAGTTGCGACGAAAAAAAGCAAAAATAAAAAACATGAAAGGTTTACTTAAACACCTTAAGGATGAAAACAAAATTAATCATGATGTTAGCAGAATACTTGAGCATGAATTCTCTGGGCTTTCATTACAGCTTATAAAAAATATTTCAAAAAATCAAAAACATGACCCGAAGGGACATCGTTATAGTGATATAATCAAGCAGTTTTCAGTTACCCTATATTACCATTCTCCAAAGGCTTATGACTATGTGAGAAAAATCCTGCATTTGCCTCATGCATCATCTATAAGAAACTGGTGCTCTTCAGTTGACTGTAACCCTGGTTTTCTTTCCAATGTCATCAGTGAACTAAAAACAAAGCTTGAAGGCGGCCAGATTTGTCAAGAAGTTTCTCTTGTTATAGATGGAATGAGTATCCGTAAGCAAACTCAATGGGATAGAAAAGAACAAAGATATACTGGATTTGTAGATTATGGTAATGTAGCTGTTGAGTGCAGTGAAGAGATGGCAACAGAATCTTTAGTTTTCATGATTGTTGGTATAACTGGCAGCTCTTGGAAGTCAGTGATTGGCTATTTCCTCTGCAATAAAATCTCAAGCAGTGTCTTGGCTCAGCTAGTTAGAACTGCCTTGAACTTTCTTGCAGATGCAGGCTTCCTCACAGTTAGTGTTGTCTGGGATGGTACATTTGTGAACCAGGAAGCAGCCACTGCTCTCGGTTGTACATTTGGGTCATCATTTGAGTCAATTGTTTCACATTTCCCTCATCCAACAAGGGGTTATTTGGTATATGTAATCTTTGATGTTTGCCACATGCTGAAGCTTCTTCGTAATACACTGTAAGTAAGAATTTCCTGGTAGTTTACATTTGAAATAGATTTCAACTTTTCATTGTTTTTTAACTACAGCACTAGGTTCAAAAAGGGTTTCAATGTATTTTAGGGCAGATTGGAAAGAATTTAAAATAAATTGTGGAGATGGTGAAAGGTTGGTAAAATGGAAGTTCCTTGAAGATCTTAATAATATTCAGGAGAAAGAGGGTCTTACCCTGGCCAATAGGTTAAATTCAAACCATATTCAGTGGCAGATGCACAAAATGAATGTAAAATTAGCAGCCCAAACACTAAGCTCTTCAGTAGCTGATGCTCTTATGTTCTTAAAAGAAGATCTCAAGAAACCAGAGTTTGCAGATTGTGATGGTACAGTATCATTTATAAGAGCAGTTGACATGGCTTTTGACATCCTTAACTCTAGATCACCAAGAGTGTCAGGTTTTAAGGCTCCCATTCGTAAGTCATCCATCAATATGTCTGAGAAGGCCCTTGTGCGTACAGCAAATATGCTCTTGAATGCAACATCCACAAAAGGTCGAAAGATGGTTAAATCAAGGAGGAAAACAGGTTTCATTGGAATGGCTGTATCCATTAAGTCTATCTTAGCCATATCGAAAAGTTTGTTAACAAGGCCAGTCAATCCACTTAGCTATGTCCTTACATACAGATTCTCACAGGATCATATTGAAGTGCTGTTTTCTTGCATCCGAGCAAAACATGGATGGAATAACAACCCCAACTCAATCCAGTTTCGGTCAGCCTTGAGGAGTATGCTATTCAACCATCACATCCAAGCTTCACTTAAGGCAAACTGTGTTCAATATGAGCTTGCAGCACAGACACCGATATTCTCTATAAGATGGTCAAAGAATAGTTCTCCGTTAAAAGATCTAGATATTTCAGTTGATCAAAGAGATGATAGTATTGTTGCTCATGATCTTCCCAACTGTCTTTCACCGTATAAAGACAATGTGCTTTATTACATCTCAGGGTTCATATGTAGAAGACTAAAGGATGATTTAAGTTGTGCTAGATGTTTGCTTTCAATTATTGATTCTGCACCAGTATCAGTTGACGATCATGGTTTTTCTTCACTTGCTCTTGAAAGAAACCTCACAGAAAGAAAAAACAGAGGTGGTCTAATTCATGCTAGTCAAGGTATTTTTGAAATTGTGACACTTTGCGAAAAGCTTTTTGTGGCAAATGTCCTTAACAAGAAATCAAAGATAACCTCACAGGAAGGAATTTGCAAAAAAATGATTATTACCTGTTGTCAGGAAATGTCTTCAAAGACTGCATCACTCTTCCCTCGTATGCAGCAAAGTTGCATAGAATCTGAGGATCCTGGTCATATTGACAGTCATGTTTCCCAAATTATTAAGGAAGTTTCAAAGAGGTATTTAACAATGCGTCTTCAGACCTATGCACGCTTTCTTCAACAGAGCCGTTGTCAACAAAGGCAAAGCATCTGTAAGACATAAATTGACCAAAACAGTTATATTCAAAAATCAGTAGACAAAAGAGAAAGCACAACACAAACGTTATCATTATTATTTACAGAGTACATTATTATTAACAAGTTCATCTGCTTATAGGTAAGGGTTGGTTTTTAAAGCCTACCAGTGACATGCCAAGACCTTGTAGGGTTGTGGGTAGAAAAGATAAAATTTACCAACAATTATATAAACACGATATGAGACACATGGACACTCAAGGGGGACTTACCTAGAAGGGTACTGTAGCACTCATTTTATGACTAAGACGTTTCATATTTTACCTGCCAGTTTTTGAAAAATTGGGATGTATCACCCCTTGCCTTAACACCCACAATTTTGGCATGTCCCTGCTCCTAATTATTTTTGTACATATGCAGCAAATTTAATTTTTATTACATTATTAGTATTCTAAGTTCATACTAGGTAAGTAAGAAAGGCCTTTGATTATAGCCAGGAATTAATTCAATTGTAAGTAACTAGCCACCTTTCAGAGGAAATATTTAAGCAAATTCAGAAAAATATTGCTAAAAGTGGCACATTACATCAATTTAATCACAAAAGGGAAACTCTAATCCTGTTGGAAGATTTTCGGCACCCAACTGACTATTTTTCTGATGAGCTTTCTGGACGTTTGTTAGTGACTAGATGAGTGCAAGACCAATCAAAGGGTATAAGATTCACCCTTTAAGATTTACTCATTAGTTTTCGTTGGTTCATGTTAAAGGTTTATATTAAAAGTTTACTCATAGTCATACAGCATTAGTTCTTTACTTTGATGCATAATAGGCTGGTTGTACTTTAATGTATTTTCCTTTAATCATACTAATATAACTTTCTTAACAATGCTGTAAGGGTGGTTGAGGTTGTATCACTATCACATGTTTAACGGAACCCCGGTGGTCCTTAAGCAAAGAAGAGGAAAGACTTTAGTTCAGAGTACCTTACCTTCAGAAATTAATAGTGTTTAGTTCATAAGCTTTCTATCTATGTTTTAAATAATTTTTCAGAGATACCAGGGTATAAATATCCTACCTTTGTCGATTTTCTCTCGCGTTTGACCAAATCAGAGCGCCAAATAATACTTCTAGGCCAGGCAGGTGCGCACAACCTAGCAGTCGAGAGCTGAGAGGTGCTTGTGCTCCAATTGAAAAATTCGTTTGAAGTCTTCATCAGCAGAAGATAGTCTTTTAAATAATGCCCAAAAGTTTCCACTTGTTTGGTGCTTCGAAAATGATCCAACTCGAAGTGCAAGGGAGCAAGCGTTGGTGACAAGTATCCTGAAGAGGTAATTGTGCGTCACACCTCCTTCTTCGCCATTACCTCTTACAAGATGGCGCACGAAACATCACCATTTGGCAGCCTCGTTCGCACTCTAGTGTTTTTATTATCCTAACTCTATGGCAAATGGCAATGTGGTTGTAGCAGTGACGATACACAACAAACGGATACCCTTAGCAGATGAGTAGCAGCTAATTACAAATTAATTACTTGCAACTGTATAGACCATTTTGACTTGGGCCCTGGCCAGACGGTCGAACATTATTCGTCAAACATTGAAATCTGCTTGAGGAGCAAGACTTTAATCGTTTAGCAACGTCACGAACAATTTTTATTTTTGCATTGCAAAATTTCAAAACATTACGAAACAAACTTTACTTGTTTTTGATTTCAAGCAATGTTTTTGTCGTGGCCAAACGTTCAAGACATTGCTCGATAAGCACAATTCAAATGAATGCCAATGTTTGAAAATTTTCTCGATACTTTATATTCAATATCTCAAATTTCTCTCCACTTTCTGTCAAGCAACATTTTGATTCCTGCGGAAGAAAATGAGCTCCTAGCTCCTTCGCTATGTATGGATACACCAACTGCGCCTCCGGTGATCAGCAACTGCGGTGTAAACTTGAAGTCTAACCGAGGAGTCAGGAGTCTAACCGAGATTAAATTTATTTAAATGAAACATGGTGCGGAATCGAATGGATTTTTTTTACGGAAATACGGAAAAGGAGACCCTTGTTCAAGGACGCCTGTGGTGGGGGGAAGAGCCCCTCCTGCCCTTATCCGAGGAGGGCTAGGAGGAGCAAGATGTGCCCTAAGCGACAAAAATTATTTTTGAAATAGCTTTAAAGTTGTCTGATAAATATTTTAGAAAAAAAGAAAGTCAAGGAAGGACCATAATATATTGATTTCATGCTAGACTTACCCTAAGTCTAAATCTTTCCTTATCCAAACACAATCATGCCAGAAATATCATGGCGCTGCGGAGGAGACAAAGAGAAAAGTGAACGGAGATTTAGACTTATACTCTTGTGCAGGTCATGAATAATTAATGAGCTTTTTCCTTTGTTTTTCCTGAACAGGCGGACAGATTTCTGTCCGCCGGCATTCTCTATGATGTTGTACATGGACAATTCAGCAGCATTGAAGTAAAACAAAGCAAATTAGAGGAGTAATCGTACCAAGAAAATTGCAAGGGGGTTTTCTTATTTGCGTAGATAACATAAACAGAATTAATTAATAAAAGGGCCTTTAGAAAAGACCTTTTGTAAAATTTGTCTGAGAAATGTCGATTCCTTTCATTCACTGCTTAACGATTGTTATCATACCTCCTGAGCATTTGCAGAAACAACAAACCTCCAGCAAACTCATTAATTATTCATGACCTGCACAAGAGTATAAGTCTAAATCTCCGTTCACTTTTCTCACTGTCTCCTCCGCAACGCTGTCACATTTCGGTTATGAATTCGTGTTCGGATAAAAAAAGATTTAGACTTAGGGTAAGTCTAGTCAGAGGCGGACTGGGAGCGAATCTCAAGGGTTGCTATTTCAGTAAAAGGGATCTGTTTTCACCAAGGGGCAAATCACTGATAAAAATCACAAATTAATCAAATTTATCACAAAATAATCAAATTAATCACAAATTAATCAAATCAAAATCCCGCACATTTTCCAGGTTAATCGCAAAACAATCAAATTAATCACAAATAATCAAATTAATCATAAAACAATCACATGATTCACAAAATAATCATATTAATCACAAATAATCATATTAATCACAAAAATCAAATTAATCAAAAATAATCACAAACTAATCAAATAATCACAAAATAGCCAAATAAATGAAAAAATAACCAAATAAATCATAAAATAATAAAAATAAAATCACATACACTTTCAAGATTAATCATAAAAAATCATATTAATCACGAAAAATCACATTAATCACACAAAATAACCCTGATTAAAAATCACGTACACTTTTTAGTGAGTGATTTGCCCCTCCGCTTTCACTATAGAAATGTGTCTTGCTAGTTTCTTCTAGCGAGCTCCTCTATAAAAAATCAATTCAAGGCAAGGGCTGCTGTTCATGTTAATACTTCTTTTCTTATTTGCGATATTTCGATGGCAAAATCGTCTCCCTTTTATACATATTTTCGCATTTCTATATTGTCTTGCTTCCATATTTTTGTGCGCATATGCTGATTATCGTTTTATTTTTTACTTCTTTCCAATTATCCCCATTGAGAAACGATTTCTGTTATTTCCAACTGTGTTCAGACTGAGCGAAACCAATCCAAATCTCTTCGAAATCCCAAGAAATCGAAGAGATTTGCTCAAGAAACAACAGAAACAGTTTGTTCAAGACCCTATATAACAAGAAGGCCCGGGTTGCAATCGCAACCTAGCATCCCTTCCAGTCCACCCCTGACAAAGGTTGACATTAAAGACTTTCTACTATATTAAAGATAAGTTAAATTTTGAAAATGAGGGAAACATCCCATAAATTAACATAAACGGACTTAAATTTGTTAGAAGACTGATGAAGACCAAGGACGCCTGCGGTGGGGGGGGGGGGCAACTGCCCCTCCTGTCCTTGTCCAAAGGGGCAAGGGGGGCAACTGCCCCTCCTGCCCTTATCCAAGGGGCAAGGAGGGGCAAGATTTGCCCTCAGCGACAAAAATTATTTTTTAAAGTAGCTTAAAGTTGTCTGACAAATATTGCAGAATTGTAGAATAGAAGAAAGGCAAGAAAGGACCATAATATATTGATTTCATTATTTGTTTCTGAGTCGAGGGAAATCGATGTGAAACTTGTCGCCCGTAATTTTTCAAAAATTTAATGAACAGAGAAAATCATTTTTCGAAAACCAATAGCAACATCTTATTACTCAACTTTGTGACTTTAAGTGCATAAGAATTCTTCAAATAAAAAAAGATTGCTCTTGTAAAATCGAGTAAATCTTAAACAGTTTTATTGTCAATGAAAAAATTTAAAGGGCGTTTCTCACGTTTTCCAGGCCTCTGAAGGGCGTGGTCACTTAAAATTTACCCCCCAAACCCCCCCCCCCAGTTGCCCATCTTCAAACCTTTGCCCCCCTTTGCCCTCCATAAGTGCAGGCGTCCCTGATGAAGACAACTTTATGGCGTACTGTAGAATATTTGTGAAAGTTTATTTGTGATGATTTTATGCTTTTCCCTTTCTTAATTAAAGAGAAAGCATAAATAGACCTACCTTTACTTTCAGGTTCCTCTTCAAAAGCATTTTCAGATCCATCAAAATCTCTCACATCAAAGTCTTCATCTTCTTCCTCTGCATCTTAAATTTGAGTTTTTGATGGCATTTAGATTAAGTGAAAGCTATGTCAAAAGCTATTGCTAATGGCTAAGCAAATCCCTGATCTGTTAATAATTAATTCGATGATAGATTTTGCAAAAAAGGCAATACAACTCCAACTTACTGCACACTGACACGGCAAAGGCAAATCCAAGAACAACGGCCAAAAACCAAACTGTCTTCATCTTATCTTTTAAGCTTTACTTTCAGATAAACCCTGTAGAAACGAAACAACTTGATTAAAAGAAATAATGGGTATATAGGAAGATTGATAAAAAAAAGCACAAGATATTTGATTTTTTCAGAAATAGAATCCATACCAACCTTACGACAAGATGCTGAAGACGAAATTGCGAATTACTATATGTAGCCTAGCCTAAGTACTGTGTTTTCAGTCTGTGTCAAACAACCAATCAAATCGCTTGATTTTGAAAAGAAGTCATCCGCGAGACCGAGCCTTTGTTAAAATTCTTCCCCCTATCAAAAAGGCCCTTTCGGTCTAGCGGAAGAAGTATTGATAAATTGATGAAGACGCATTATTTTTTGAAAACCAATTGTATGAATCCTTACGTCCAATAAGATCGCTTGATTTGAAAAAACTCACCGACCTGACCAAGCCTTTGTTAAAATTCTTCCGTCCATCAAAAAGGCCCTTTCGGCCCAGCGGAAGAAGTATTGATAAATTGATGAGGAAGCATTATTTTTTGAAAACCAATTGTATGAATCCTTATGTCCAATAAGATCGCTTGATTTGAAAAAACTCACCGACCTGACCAAGCCTTTGTTAAAATTCTTCCGTCCATCAAAAAGGCCCTTTCGGCCTAGCGGAAGAAGTATTTAGTAGAAGAAGTCCCAGTTATCTGCTCTTGGAGGCATTTTATTAAGAATTTTCTTTTTTTGTGAGTTACTTGCATCTTGCTTCCTGAGTTTTTACAGATATTTATAAAATTTATTGTCACAGATACCATTCCTCTCTTAGTCTTCCTTCCATTATTCATGAATTAGAAGTGAAATCTGCATCCCCACCTCTCGTGAAGCAGCTTCAATCAAGGTCGTTGCACGTGGAGAGAATTCCCTACGTAAATATATCTACCATTTTCCAGAAAAATTTCGCGCCGACGCAGGCCTCTTCGAAAAGGTCTATAATACAGAGTCCGTGCAAAAGCCAAACATGTCTCAAGATTGGAATAGAGGGTGGGGCAACTTTGAGTCAATTGATGCACCTAGTAGCTAATAGTTTAAGTGAAAACATTTCAAGCCGCTGTGGCTTTTTTTACTGTAGAATCGCTGATGCTCAAGCAAACTTTTTTCGTTGCGCTGTGCATCGTTTGTTTTATTATATGTAGGAAAAAATTATTTAGAATAAATACAGTCACAATTACAGCTACCATTGCTGTGTAATTTGTAAAATTCTTTCACTGCAGCGCTGCAATGCCTCGCCGTCTTCAAAGAACCCATTCTTGGTAAGTTAAAAAACGAACGTTGCCAAACAGTCAAAAAAAACATTCAAACATCATAAAACAATTTCAAATGTTTCGCAAACAATGTTTGATCGTTTTGCCAAGGCCTTATAGAACCCCTTCTTTGTAGAGTTTATTCCAAGCATGGGCAATAACGTACCGTGTGTGTAACATTGAAATAAAAATCATTACCTCAATAATGCATTCTTTCTTCTTTCACTTCTCTGCTGCAAGTCTTCGGCCTAGCTGCCATTACTGGAACTAAAATGTGATTTCCTGTAATGGCGGCTAGGCCAAAGACTTGCAGCAGAGAAATGAAAGAAGAAAGAGTGCATTATTGAGGTAATAATTTTTATTTCAAAGTTACACACACGGTGCATTATTGCTCTTGTTTTAAGCACACAATAATATTGTGTTTCAACAGAAAGTCTTGAAATAAGGTATAAAATTTTTTCCCAAAGTCAAAATTCTAGGCAAAAATCCCCTTTATCGGTTGATACTCAGTTAATACATTTGTTTTTTCGAAAACTTTAATAAGTTGCAAGACTCTGAAATCTCTTTTCAGCAGGAAGCTTTTTCTAGAGCCAAGTTACTGCAGTGTTTGGTTATAAACATTTGTAATTGCAATGACCAAATTAGACGTCTAGCTTCCCTTTCCGATGTAAGTCCTACCGGATACTTTTATTGTCACTTTGTTGCATTTAAATTCTAGGTTACTCTACAGAACACATTTCTCTCAGAGCCGACAGAAAACGCAAGGTACCAATATAAACTGTCTTATTGTTGCTTTCTCATGTATCTTTAGTCCATGTACTTAGATATAGCTGATGACCATCTACTCTCTTCAGTCAACTGCTCTTGTTGCTTATGTCTCAATTATTACCAGAGATGGTGATATGGTGTGAAGGTGAGGTGAAGGTGAAATGGTGTTTTAGCGCCAGTCGCTAGGATCTCAGTAGTAGGTTAACTAATCGAGACCTCGACCCTGGCCGTGACGCTACCGTGGCTGGGCTCGAACCCTGACCACACTGAGCTTCTGACGCCACGAGTCAGCTAGATTACACCACGACGCCACAGCACCTTCAAGAGTAGCCGAGTGGTCAGGCGTTCACCTCATGATCGAGAGGTCATGGGGTCGGATCTTGTCTACCCGGTTACCAGAGCGGTTACAGAGAGTGGGAAATGTGACCACTTGAGGTTTTTGTACCGGATGAATACCGCTTGAACCATATTCCATAAGTCTAGATCGAACTCAGCTGTGTATCCTTTCGAGGTCAGTAAATGAGTACCCAGGGTAATCGTTCTCATTCTGGAAAGGCTAGAATGAGAAGGGAAAGGTACAGCTGTATAGCTGCCAATAATCTGCGTTACCAAATACGTATGCTTGCTTGCTTGCAGACAAGCTTCTTTACATTTAGAAACTCTACTTTACTGACGGACACTTTGAAGTAACTGAACAAAAAATCAAATAAAATTAAGACCTTGGCCGTTACACCATAAACCTTATACGAAGACAAAATGTATACCGTCCCCTCTTAACACCAAAAGCAATCAATTTTAGCCACCCCACAACTTTTTTAAAGCCCTCTGCGCTGATTTTAACGCTTCATAATCTGAGTGTTAGCCTCCCATTTCACGGCCCGAATTTTTCATCAGTCTCTCCAAAACTAGTCTATAAGCGTTATGTGACAGCAGTTTTTTGGAGCTATCAATTCCATCCAGTTTGCCAGTAATAAACAGGAACTTGCCTTTTTTCTGTACCACTTGTGTTCCTTTGATAATTTTCAGAATTTTCTTAACGGTTCCTATGTTAACTTTCCCACCATTTCTTTTTAGCGACTTTCGGCAGTTTGTTGTTGAAATCATAGCAGAAAATTTCCTTGTTCTTCCACAGCCACCTGAGAATCATTCTGCGGTGAGTGAAATAAAAAAATTGGTGTTGCTGGTTTTGCCACATCTACACGCTAGCGAATCTATGCACACTACTGTGGTGGATACACTACTGTGGTGGTTTTCTTTACGTACTGTGGTGTGGTGGATAAGCACTACTTTGGTGGGTTATTATGTTTGGTGTGGTGGTATTGTTTGCGTGTTGTGGTGGATAAGCACTACTGTAGTGGATTATTATGCTTTGTGTGGTGGTATTGTTTGCATACTGTGGTGGATAAGCACTACTGTGGTGGGTTATTATGCTTGTTGTGGTGGATTATTATGCTTGTTGTGGTGGTATTGTTTGCGTACTGTGGTGGATAAGCACTACTGTGGTGGATTATTATGCTTTGTGTGGTGGTATTGTTTGCATACTGTGGTGGATAAGCACTACTGTGGTGGGTTATTATGCTTGTTTTGGTGGGTTATTATGCTTGATGTAGTAGTGGTATTTCTTGCGTACTACTGGGGATAAGCACTACTTTGGTGGGTTATTATGCTCGATGTAGTGGCCTATTATGCCTTATATAGTGGTAATTTTGCGTACTGTGGTGGGTAAAAGATTGATCGAGTTTCTTCTTTCATTTTAGGCTTTATGTTTCGTTTTACAACTCTTTCAAAAGACCCAGTGCGACTTAGAAATAGTAAGGTAGGTACTTGCACATTACCAACCATATCTGTAAACGCAGTGTACCATAGCAGCCACCCATCACTACACTGTATGACCTTGCAGGAAATAGGACCTTAAGCTGTGGCTAAACTATTGACATTGTATTCGATGTGTGATTGGCTAAAGCTTGCGAGTGAAAAGCGAGCAACCGAGTCGCGATGTCCCTGAGTCGCGGAGACAAGACATGTTTCTGTTGTCTCCCAGAAGAATTTTCGTGTCTCCCGCTAAAGAATTTTGTCGTGCGCTACAAAAGTTTCCGACGTGGCTAAACTGGGAGACATCCAGGGTACATGTAATGGGCGACAATGTCGTGCGCGACTTGTCTGCTAGTTTAGACCTTTACTGGGGACTCTCCGAGTTAATCACCGCTAGAGAAACAAGTCATATAGTGCAGTGATGTTGCTATAGTATGTAATATGGTCTGTTGTATAGAGTACCTAAGTTGTGACGTCATTTCGAAATTAGCTCTTCATTTTGTGAAAGAGCGTCAAAAACAATGCGTCAAATATATCAAATATAGGCTGAGATATGGCCATCCGAAGAAATACACTTCAATAGGAAATCACGCTATTTTGTGCCTTGTTCAAAACATTATGAACTGAAAAAAATACTGTAGTTTCTTATTGAAATGTATTTCTTCGGATGGCTATATCTCAGCCAATGTTGGATATATTTCCTGATTTTGCACGTTTGCGCATTATTTTTGACGCTATTTCACAAAATGAAGAGCAACTTTCGAAATTCTAAAAATAGATTTTTGATGATATCACACTTATGTACTCTATTCTAATTTTTGAATTCTTCTTCAAAGGAACAGCCCTGCAATAATCATGCAGATTATGTGCAGTATCATCTCATGTGATGCATGTAGAGGAACAAGCTCGGAGCCACCAGGCATTCGTAAACCAGGTATGAAGTGTTTCAAACATTGCTTGTCAAACATTTGAAAGTTACTTGTAAAACAAATGTTTTAACGTTAGGCCACGTCGCAAAACAACGCTTGTCAAACATTGTTTGGAGCATGGATTAACAATTTGTCAAAGCTTGTTTCGAGCATGGATTAACAATTTACTTGTCTACCATACGTTGATAAGTCAAAATTTTCATCCAACAGCTGACAAATCTTGACTGAAATCTTAAAAATTTTGGCTTCGCCTCCTTTCCAGCCATTTTGGCTCGAAAATTAGCCCACTCCTTAATTTGACTTAAATTATCACGTAGCCTAAAGACGCACCGAGAAACAATGAAAAACAGAATCAATTCAAAAAGTAATAGAAGCGAATTGCTACGGAAGCGATTCGCTTGATTCGGTCGAGAAAAGCGAAGTAGCTTCGCTACTGCAATGAGAAGAGCGGTACAATTTTGACCAGCGATAAGGTGGCGCAAGTAGCGATGTAATAATTCTAATGGAATCTGAATAAACACCTGAAAAACAGTCCTAAGGAACTGAGGGGCTACCCTGTGTAAAAAAAGTAAAAGTATATATGTATATGCAAATTATGTTTGTTTTGATAAGTGTGAAAGTTTGTTCCAGTGAAACCGTTTTTTTTAACTTACCACATGATTGCCACTGACAACCTGATGTGTAACGTTGGGCCCCACTCAGTCTAGCTGCACTGGTGAGCCCTGAAATAGGGCGAAACCGGTCTGTAGCTGACTATTTGAGGTTTCAATGGTTTTCTTATACCCTTACACTTGCCTTGAATTACAACTGCACTGTGGGATACCTTTCAGTCCTCTAAGTTCATACACTGTTCGCATCAAGGCACATGCGTTCTTCCATCCACTTTTTGAAAGCTTTTCGTCTGTTTTAGCCACAGAAATATTGACACTGATAACAAAGACTAATAAAAAATGCTGCAGAAGAATCAAGGTGAGAAATATTTAATATTTATAATATTGATTTATAATTACCTAGACTGAGATTCGAACCAGAGACTGAACAACAAACAAGCCTGTCGATTACTCAACTGCACTAACAACTAAACAGTGCAATGAAGTAACGAGCCAAAGTCGAGATCCTTCAAGCAATCAGTCTCCTCCACAGTCAAAGCGTTTCTTTCTGTGTTACGGCTTCAACCAACAACAGAGCTTGAAGTTAACTGCTTATACTTATGAGCTGACGCGTCATACATATTTAGCCATAAGTGAGCTTCCACAATTGTTATAATTACCTTGACTGGGATTTGAACCAGAGACTTTCTAGACAAGCCCGTCGACGATTCCACTGCACTAAACAGGGCAACACATTACGGTAATAAACTAATACTGCATAACATAAGCTTGCACGGCCTCATTGGTCGGGCTGACAAAACTTTTTTTGCTTGACCCAAGAAAGAATGTTTAACGAAGAACGGTTTAAACATTTTGAATAAAAAACAAATTTCAAGTTTCCATCTCACGTGCAATATTGCTTTCATTTAAAAGTGGAGTTAAAATTAACAAGGAACGTTGGTACAGAGGAAGATTGCCTTATTGCCCCTACAGCAATTTTTTTGGCCCGGAAAAATGGCCATACATTCTGACCCTTCCTCGTTAATACGGCCAGCCCGACCAATTTTTCGTTGGCCCGTTGGTGTCCGTATTAACAGGGTTCCTATTAGAATTAAATCTAAAAAGGTCCAGAAGTAAGAAACTTCAGGGACTAGGCCTTGAGCTATGTTCTAAAAAGCAAAGAGCGTGTATGTCATGCGCGAAAACTCAGGATTTTAAGAAGTTTAGCCATTTTTAATATTTAATAATTTTCTTTCTTTTGCTGTCTTAGGAAAAAGCTTCAGGAGCAGCTGCAGAATGTTCTCATGCTAAACGTGCCTCAGTTTCAGGTTAGCCTCTTAATGACTTTGTCTTCTTTTCAATCACGATTTCACGGTAGTTTTTAAGAATTGTATTGATAACTGTCAGGGAAACCACAATACCATTAGTAGGATCTTTTTTCGTATTTTACACAGGTTGTTCTCAAAGTTTTCGGCCCATTTTGGTGTAATAATTTGATGGTACTGTGACATCACTTAATAAATTTTATTCTTTGAACCCGACGAATAGACAAGCATAGACTTATTACACGAGTCGAAATTATCGCTGTTGAGTCTATGATGGACGCTCAAGCTGCGAGCAAACAGCTGTAGGGTTGTTGTTGTTGTTGTTGTTTGCGAAGAGTGGGAATTATGACTTATGTAAGAAGTCAAAGACAAGCCTGAATATGGTAAGCGAAGTTTTACGTAGCCCCTCCGTGACGACGAGGTTGGATTCAACCAAGCACCGTGTCTAGACTCACGACACGAATCTCTATTTTACGCTCTCCTTATTTTGATTTTTCACTCCACACTGAGCGATTGTAGAAAGCAACAACAACAACATCAAGCGAAGTAGTGGAACATATGTAGTGAGTCTACACCGTGTCCAGTTTTTGAACAAGGGTTTGAACAATTTCTAAATTCATGAACCAAAAAGATACACTTGTAAGGGTTTTTGAGTGGAACTTAACTTTATTTCAGGGCATTGTTTTCAAGTCTTTCGAAATTCTGGCAAGACTTGACCCGAAAATGGCAACCTCTCTTGTTCAGACTGCTCGTGAAAGTGTAGAAGAGAGTGAAAGATCTAGAGGATGCGGTGAAGACAAATATCTCAGGTCAGTTTTGAATTCTATTCACCAGCTAACACACCATTTCAACTAAGGACCTTGATTACAAAAATAATAAAATGGCGTTAAAGAGGCATTTAGACCTCTGATTCAATTCAGCACCTTCAGTTGAATGTCAAGGCAAATTTTCTAGTCCTTACGATATCTAGCTTACAGTGATTAAAAGTTTGAAGATTTATGAGGGATTTGACCAAGAAAATGACTGAGGGTGTGAAATCTTACCAAAACGATCTTTCTAAGTCAAATTCTTTATAAATTATTTAACTCTTTATCGCCATGAAATCGTCATTGTAAGGAATAGAAGTAAGAAAACTTGTTTGAACCCGACGAATAGACAAGCATAGTTTATTACACGAGTCGAAGTTATCGCTGTTGAGTCTAACTTTGCTGAACTTCCTCTCCAAAGACGACCGTTATTTCAGTCGTTCGACACGGAGAAGATTTCCTAATTGGAAATGTCTACCATTTTCCAGAAAATGTCATGCCCGACCCAGGCTTCTTTGAAAAGGTCTATATCCTATCAGATCCATTTACATCCATCCTTCCATCACAGCTAATCGTGGTCCAGATTTGCATGAGTTTGCCACTTCATTTTCGCAAATAATAAAATGAAACAGAGATAGAAGTTAATTTTTACAGAAAATTTATTAAATCGTATAAAAATTACCTTTCAGGCATATTTTGGAAGGTTTCATATCTGGAATTGGTTAGTTGAAAGCTCGATGATACGATGGACACGTTATTTCCATGCATTAGCATGTTCTTATCATTGAACATGAAGGAGTAGTTATAGAGATAAAGCGCCAGCAATTTGAGCTTTACTGCAAAACTCCTGCTTCCAATGTGTGCAAATGGCATGTGGTTGTAGCAGTGACGATACACAACAAACGGATACCCTTAGCAGATGAGTAGCAGCTAATTACAAATTAATTACTTGCAACTGTATAGACCATTTTGACTTGGGCCCTGGCCAGACGGTCGAACATTATTCGTCAAACATTGAAATCTGCTTGAGGAGCAATACTTTAATCGTTTAGCAACGTCACGAACAATTTTTATTTTTGCATTGCAAAATTTCAAAACATTACGAAACAAACTTTACTTGTTTTTGATTTCAAGCAATGTTTTTGTCGTGGCCAAACGTTCAAGACATTGCTCGATAAGCACAATTCAAATGAATGCCAATGTTTGAAAATTTTCTCGATACTTTATATTTATTATCTCAAATTTCTCTCCACTTTCTGTCAAGCAACATTTTGATTCCTGCGGAAGAAAATGAGCTCCTACCTCCTTCGCCATAAGCAAACTGCGCTTCCGGCGATTTGCAACTGCGGTGTAAACTTGAAGTCTAACCTTAGGAGTCAGGAGTCTAACCGAGGTTTAAATTATTTAAATGAAACGTGGTGCGGAATTGAATGGAATTTTTTACGGAAATGCGGAAAAGGAGACGCCCTGTTACCCCCTTAGAAGGAGAGGTGACAACGAAAAACAGACAGCAATGATCAACATGCATGCATATAACTGTCACACAAAAAAAAACAAAAAGGTCATGCTGATAAAGTACAGAAATTTGAGTTCCTGTTTTAGTTCTTTACCACCTTCGTCTTCTTCCTCCCCAGCTGCTACTCCATCTTACACATCGACGGCGACAACTGATACTGCATCTGGAGGCCGCATTGCAGATTTCGTAAGTGCCCTCTATAAGAGAATAGTTACCGTAAATCCTCTAATAAGCGTCCTTTAAACACCATGGCTAATAAAAGCCCACTTTATACATTGACAAATTTAATAGAAGCCCAATCTCTAATAAACGCTCTTCTCTAACAAACGACCCCTTCTTTAGTCGAGAAAGAGACCCTTATTAAAGTTTTCCTCAATCTGTCATTTGAAGGAAAAAGACAAAGATAGGTCAGAGGCGGACTGGGAGCGAATCTCAAGGGTTGCTATTTCAGTAAAAGGGACCTGTTTTCACCAAGGGGCAAATCACTGATTAAAATCACAAATTAATCAAATTTATCACAAAATAATCAAATTAATCACAAAATAATCAAATTAATCACAAATTAATCGAATCAATCACAAAATAATCAAATTAATCACAAAATAATCAAATCAAAATCACGCACACTTCCAGGTTAATCGCAAAACAATCAAATTAATCACAAATAATCAAATTAATCATAAAACAATCACATGATTCACAAAATAATCATATTAATCACAAATAATCAAATTAATCACAAAAATCAAATTAATCAAAAATAATCAAAATAATCACAAATTAATTAAATAATCACAAAATAACCAAATAAATGAAAAAATAACCAAATAAATCATAAAATAATCAAAATAAAATCATATACACTTTCAAGATTAATCATAAAAAATCATATTAATCACGAAAAATCACATTAATCACACAAAAATAACCCCTGATTAAAAATCACGTACACTTTTTAGGGAGTGATTTGCCCCTCCGCTTTCACTATAGAAATTTGTCTTGCCAGTTTCTACTAGCGAGCTCCTCTATAAAAAATAAATTCAAGGCAAGGGCTGCTGTTCATGTTAATACTTCTTTTCTTATTTGCGATATTTCGATGGCAAAATCGTCTCCCTTTTATACATATTTTCGCATTTCTATATTGTCTTGCTTCCATATTTTTGTGCGCATATGCTGATTATCGTTTTATTTTTACTTCTTTCCAATTATCCCCATCGAGAAACGATTTCTGTTATTTCCAACTGTGTTCAGACTGAGCGAAACCAATCCAAATCTCTTCGAAATCCCAAGAAATCGAAGAGATTTGCTCAAGAAACAACAGTTTGTTCAAGACCCTATATAACAAGAAGGCCCGGGTTGCAATCGCAACCTAGCATCCCTTCCAGTCCACCCCTGACAAGGGTTGACTTTTAAGACTTTCTACTATATTAAAGATAAGTTAAATTTTGAAAATGAGGGAAACATCCCATAAATTAACATAAACGGACTTAAATTTGTTAGAAGACTGATGAAGACCAAGGACGCCTGCGGTGGGGGGGGCAAGGGGGCAACTGCCCCTCCTGCCCTTATCCAAGGGGGCAAGGAGGGGCAAGATGTGCCCTCAGCGACAAAAATTATTTTTAAAGTAGCTTAAAGTTGTCTGACAAATATTGCAGAATTGTAGAATAGAAGAAAGGCAAGAAAGGACCATCATATATTGATTTCATTATTTGTTTCTGGGTCAAGGGAAAATCGATGTGAAACTTGTCGCGCATAATTTTTCAAAAATTTAATGAACAGAGAAAATCATTTTTTGAAAACCAATAGCAACATCTTATTACTCAACTTTATGACTTTAAATGCATAAGAATTCTTCAAATAAAAAAGATTGCTCTTGTAAAATCGAGTAAATCTTAAACAGTTTTATTGTCAATGAAAAAATTTAAAGGCCGTTTCCCACGTTTTCCAGGCTTCTGAAGGGCGTGGTCACTTAAAATTTACCCCCCAAATTTTCCTCCCAAACCCCCCCCCCCAGTTGCCCATCTTTAAACCTTTGCCCCCCTTGCCCTCCATAAGTGCAGGCGTCTTTGATGAAGACGACTTTATGGCGTACTGTAGAATATTTGTGAAAGTTTATTTGTGATGATTTTATGCTTTTCCCTTTCTTAATTAAAGAGAAAGCATAGATAGACCTACCTTTACTTTCAGTTGCCTCTTCAAAAGCGTTTTCAGACCCATCAAAATCTCTCACATCAAAGTCTTCATCTTCTTCCTCTGCATCTTAAATTTGAGTTTTTGATGGCATTTAGATTAAGTGAAAGCTATGTCAAAAGCTATTGCTAATGGCTAAGCAAATCCCTGATCTAAAGCTAAAAGTTGCCGTTTTTGAGTCTACTACTAGCCTAGGGCTAATCAGTCGACTTTACACTTTACCCCTGGTCTGGATGCATTAGCATATAGCAGGGTGCAGCCACATACGGCGCTCATAACTACCGACCAGGTACCCATTTATACACCTGGGTGGAGAGAGGCACATTTGTGTTAACAACTTGCCCAAGGTTGTTATCTCTGCAACCACAAGTGGAAAGACCGTGGCTCGAACCCACAACATTTGCGTTGTGAGTCCAGCACGCTAACCACTGCACCACAGAGACCGATTATTAATGATTAATAGCAATGCAAATCCAACTTACTGCACAGAGACACGGCAAAGGCAAAACCAAGAACAACGGCCAAAAACCAAACTGTCTTCATCTTTTCTTTGAAGCTTTACTTTCAGATAAACCCTGCAGAAACGAAAACAAGTTGATTAAAAGAAATAAAGGGTATATAGGCAGATTGATAAAAAAAAAGCACAAGATATTTGGTTTTTTTCAGAGATAGAATCCAACCAACCTTGCGACAAGATGCTGAAGACGAAATTGCGAATTGCTGTATGTAGCCTAGCCTAAGTACTGTGTTTTCAGTTACATAGTCTGTGTCAAACAACCAATCAAATCGCTTGATTTTGAAAAGAAGTCATCCACGAGACCGAGCCTTTGTTAAAACTCTTCCCCCTATCAAAAAGGCTCTTTCGGCCTAGCGGAAAAAGTATTGATAACGGATGAAGACGCATTATTCTTTGAAAACTAATTGTATGAATCCTTACGTCCAATAAGATCGCTGGATTTGAAAAAACTCACCCACGTGACCAAGCCTTTGTTAAAATTCTTCCGTCCATCAAAAAGGCCCTTTCGGCCTAGCGGAAGAAGTATTGATAAATTGATGAGGAAGCATTATTCTTTGAAAACTAATTGTATGAATCCTTACGTCCAATAAGATCGCTGGATTTGAAAAAACTCACCCACGTGACCAAGCCTTTGTTAAAATTCTTCCGTCCATCAAAAAGGCCCTTTCGGCCTAGCGGAACAAGTATTGATAAATTGATGAGGACGCATTTTTTTTTGAAAACCAATTGTATGAATCCTTACTTCCAATAAGATCACTTGATTTGAAAAAAACTCACCCACGTGACCAAGCCTTTATCAAAATTCTTCCGCCTATCCTAACGTCCAATCGTATCTTTCGATTCTGAACAGAAGTTAATCCTTTGTTAAAATTCTTCCGCCTTTCAAAAGCTCTTTTGGAGTTCTCTTGCTTGCTTTACTACCAATATTGTTTTAAGTGTAAAGGATGGGGGAGGGGGGCTGACAGCTATGATCAGTGTACCGGTGTACCGGGTTTTTTACAAGCGTGCCGGTCAGTATTCGTGACAATGTGCCTGGTGTTCCAGTTTTCACGCATGCGCATGTTATGGCTTTCCTTGATTTTTAAAGTGTACAATGCAAGTACCAGGTTGCCTTTGTACCATACGGGGTTGATTTTTAGCCTGCCGTTTCGTGTACCGGCGTTCTAGGAAGCTGTCATCCCCCACTAAAGGCGGAAGAATTCAATAGAATAGGCCGTATTCCTTGCAAAAAAGGCCTTGTTTCAAATTTTCTCTCCAAGATTGTAAACTAGAAGTAACGGAGCATTCTTAAGTGCGTGCAAGCTTTGTTACCAGAGTTGGAACCACGGTATCATGCAATGTTGACCGTGGTTACTCACAACCTCAACATAAAAAAACAGTGTACAAATGCTCAATATTGTGAATATGAGCGAAAAATTTAGTTACATTTTTTCATGCAAGCAAGTACTACAGATGAAAGGTGACAAATGAATAAACAATGCATGTACTTTCCCTGAAAAGCAATTGTATCTACACTCGAATACACGCTTTTTTTTATAAGGAACCACTTTATAAGGAACCTACATGTAGAAGGCCCGAAAATTTAAAGAACTTATACTACTAAGGAGAAAATCATTAAGGAACGTTTGAACGTTGAATACTTTTGTCACTGCAGAAAATCAAGAATTAGAAAGCAAGTTCCATTGATTTGCAGTCGAAAATCACATAAACTGTAGGTTAAGCATGTATCCAATGTTTTTTTGATTAGTCCCAAGCTTTGCTCACATGCAAATGTCTCTCTTTTATTGTTAAGACCACTGTGTGTGCAGTTAAAATTAAGGAACTATTAAAGAACTTTTGGAACTACAATTGCCTCAAAAGATGCCCAAAAATAAGGAACTTTAAGAACTAGGCCTTGAGGTAGGTTCCTTATAAAAAAAAGTGTGTAAGGTAAAATGTCTAAGTAAGTCCTCTTCTATGTACAAGAGACATGCCACCGATGCAATTCAACCGTACCACCTGGCCGAGAATTCACTGTTGTCCAAAATGTTCGATCATTTGGCCAAGGCCTTAGAAGGTGAGATGGTAATAAAAAAAATAGACAGCATTCATCAACATGCGTGTTAAAATGTCACAAAACAAACAAAAAAGGTCCTGCCGATAAAATACACAAAGTCAAGTTCTTATTTTAGTTGTTTACCACCTTCGTCTTCTTCTTCCCCAGCTCCATGATTTGCATCGACGACGGCAATTGCTGCAATGGCTCGACGAAGAGCAAAACCCAGCGCCAAGCCCTGGATCTGTAAGAGAAAAATAACTACTCCAGGAACACATTCAACAGCAACCAGTGGCATCGAGAGGGAGGCAGCCGGGGCAATTCCCCGGGGCCCGGGCCCTATGGGGGCCCGCCGTTTCAAATTTCGAGAAATTCTTTTCGCCCAAGGGGGGTACTCATTAACTTCAATACGGGGGGGTCCATGCCAATATTTGCTGTCCGAAATCTTAAGCTTATTCAATATTTGGGGTCTGTGAATTATAACATGGACAAAATTCAATATTTTGGGTCCACAAATCTGAAGGGAGAATCTTGCGATTTGGTGTGATTCATTGAGCTTACAAATTGTAAACTGTCATGAAACTGATGGCTAAACCCGAGAAAACATTTTAGGTGTCCAAAAATAGATAGCAACATTTGGGGTCTCCAAAAAATTTAACTCAATATTTGGGGATCTGCAAGGAAATAGTGGCATGGACCCCCCCGTATTGAAAGTTAATGAGTACCTCCCCTGGGTCTTTTCGAGTAAAACTGACTTCAGCAATGTAATTGAAGCCTTTGCATTGAAAAAGGCCTACAAAGTGATTGTGCAATGAAGTATGATATCAATGCGATTTAATTTCGACTACAATCCCCCTACAATCTAATGAACTTTGTTTAAAATGGGTGTTTCCACAAAAAGGGCGTGCCCCTAAAAATTTGTTGCACCTACAGCGCGAGGGCCCCCCGTTCTTCGCCCCGGGGCCCAGTCCTGACAGCAACTAGTTACCCCTTTACAAAATCTTTGCAAAATTTCCGCCAACAAGATCGAAGTTATGAGCTGTTCACTGTTGGGAGTTTGATTTTGATAAAAAATGTTAGGAGTTGCGGAGAATCATGTTGAATGTTAGGAACCAAGGACCTTTATATAGTTCCAGGTTTAAGTGGCGGATTGGAGGGTGATTTGCTTTTTGACCCTTTTATATGCAAACATGATCAGGCCCACGCACTTTGTTTTTCCTTTCAACAGACAATGCACTAATGCAGGGCCCTGGCACTAATGCGACCCTAAAAACGGGGGTAAACCTGCATGGAGCACATCGGAGCCCATTTCTTCTACTTCTTCTACGTGTTTGATCAACTACTTCAATAATGAAGGCTCTGTTGATGTATAAAAAAAACAATTATGTGAAAATAAAAGAAGATTAATAAATTGCTAGAGAGGAAGAAAAGATATTGATAAATAGGTTTGGCAACTGAGCAGCAATAATGGCACAATTGCAATTGGTGAGTTAAACCTATGGGTTATGCAATGGGTTACGTTATGGGTTACGTTTGCATATGGGTCACGTTTACTTATGGGTTACGTTTGCAGAGTATGGCTTTTTTAATACCGAGATATCAGGTGTGCAGGAGCCCTTGGGTTTCTAGTGTTCTATCCTATTGTTCTATTTGAAGAACTCGGGTGTGCAAAGTGCTGAACTCTGCAGTGTGGGCTCGGAGCACCCTTTGCGATCTACAAACTCTGAAAAAGCATGTTAAATTCAGATTAAATGAGAAATACAAGAATTGTGCAGCTGCAGCCTGACATAGCCTCAAACTGACTGGAACCCATGTCAGGCTCGCAGGCTAGTCTAAAGAGATTAAGGAAGTAGAACCATGTAATATGATAACCTTTTTTAAAGAGAACGCATTGACCTACCTTTAATTTCATTTGCCTCTTCAAAAGCATTTTCAGATCCATCAAAATCTCTCACATCAAAGTCTTCGTCTTCTTCCTCTGCATCTGAAATTCGAGTTTTTGATGGCATTTAGATTAAGTGAAAGCTATGTCAAAAGCTATTGCTAATGGCTAAGCAAATCCCTGATCTGTTAATAATTAATTCGATGATAGATTTTGCAAAAAAGGCAATACAACTCCAACTTACTGCACACTGACACGGCCAAGGCAAAACCAAGAACAACGGCCAAAAACCAAACTGTCTTCATCTTATCTTTGAAGCTTTACTTTCAGATAAACCCTGTAGAAACGAAAACAACTTGATTAAAAGAAATAAAGGGTATATGGGAAGATTGATAAAAAAGCACAAGATATTTGATTTTTTTCAGAGATAGAATCCAACCAACCTTGCGACAAGATGCTGAAGACGAAATTGCGCATGTGTGTGAATTTAGGGACACTCAGATACTGTGCTTTCAGTGGCACAATCGGTGTCCAATTAAACAACCAATCAGATCGCTTGAATTTGAAAAGAGGTCATCCAGGAGACCGAGCCTTTGTTAAAATTCTTCCGCCTATCAAAAGGCTCTTTTGACCTAGCGGAAAAAGTATTGCTAAATTGTTGAAAGAGCACAATTTTTTGAAAGCCCATTGTTTAATCCTTACATCAAATCAGATCTTTCGATTCTGGACAGAAGCGAAGCCTTTCTTCAAACTCTTCCGCCTACCAAACAGGCTCTTTTTATCACGAACCTTTGGTTTGGCAACGATGACAATTAAATGACAACAATACAACAACAACAACTGTAACCTTGCAACAACAACAACTGTACTGCTAATGGTTGGTGAGGTTGGTGATGGCTTGCTTTGCTTACATCAATTCACAGGTCCATCTACCTTATAATGCAAGGTAAAACAAACATTTGCTATGCTGCACAACGAATCACTATCTACATTATTGCTATGATATTTGAAATTCTTTGCAATGGCCGGATTTTCTCTGAGGCCCAGTCTGAGGAGTGTGGCACGCACATGAGTGTGGCACGCACAAGATAAACAATAGAACAATAGAAAATAACAATGGAAAAGTGCTTCTGCACACACAAGATCTCGTCAGGAACTGCCATACTCTGCAGACAGACCTGTTTGATGCTTAACTTGTATAAAGCAACATGATTTTACTCCATTAAGGTAAAATCATAATCCCTAACCATATCTGCATTCTTATCCTTTCTTACCTCTGCCACCTGATCCCCCAGTCTGTACAATCTTAATTTGGAGCAACAATCACAAATGTTATTCTTGCATGCTCTTCTCCTGGTGAACCCTTAAACTACACTCTCTTCCCAACCAGCAATCCACCGACAGTTGTGCCCACTGGGTGAATGTTGTTCAATGTTGTTATTGCCAAAGCTATGTTGCTCTATGTTGTGTAGGAATCTCTCATGAATCCATTTCTTCTCTAGCACTTTCTATGGCTACCACGAAGAAGACGAAAACTTCCTGAAAATATTCTTATTCAACCCAAACCTTGTGGATAAGTAAGTCTTAATCTGCTAAGTAAAATGTGTTAAATTACCTTTAGAATTTAGTTAAACCCAGTTTACACTATGCCGGTATGAGACAAATACGGTTTGAAACTATACAATTTTGGCCTTGCATCTACACTATGCTGGCACAGTTTTGATATGAGTACGGTATGAAATGAATACGATACGCTAATCGGAGGAACCTATGCTTGTGGGTTTCATTCGCACCAAAGTCAAAATCGTCATGAAGACTGAGGACAGTTGCCAGCTCTCTGTACTTCCAGGCAAAGGGCACAAAGAATCACAAGGTGTGGTCACATGGAGGCGAATGAATTGGGTTGCATTGCTTAGATTAGCCCTGGGCTATTCAGTGGACCCCCTGTGCTTAGCATCGAAATGCATACCTTGTGAAGACGGCAAGTATGTGTCCCTAACCAACTAACTAACTAACTAACTAACTAACTAACTAACTAACTAACCAACTAACTAACTAACTAACCAACTAACTTACTAACCAACCAGCAAACTAACTAACCCAATAACTCACTAACAAACTAAATAACTAACAAGCTAACTAACTGACACATTTAATTAAGAAAATAACTAAATAACTAACTGATTGTGTAACTAACTTATTAACTAACTATCTAACTAACTAACCAACCAACTAACTAACTAACTAACTAACTAACTAACTAACTAACTAACTAACTAAAAACCTAACTAACTAACTAAGTAACTAACTAACTAACTAACTAACTAACTAAATAACTAACCCATTAACAAGCTAACTAACTAACTAACTAAGTTACTAACTAACTAATTAAGTAAAGAACGAACTAACCAACTAACTAGCCAAGTAACTAACCCATTAACTAACTAACTAACAAACTAACTAACTAATTAACTAACTAAATTTATTCAACATTCATTGTTATTTGCTAGGATTGAAGATCTTTTACTGAATGGTGCCATTATGAACCGAGTCTTTCAACCCTACGAAGCACACATACCATATCTGTTACAGGTAGAGTTATGCTAATTGCTTTTTCCCTTTTTACTGAAAATTCACACATTGTTTAACTGTATCTCTTGTATACTTCTTTTTGGAATGCCTTCTGCCAATGTGCTCCTCTATTCTGCAATACATAGTCAGTAGAAGTGACTATGTGCAATAGAAGAGAAAACTCCGTCGCGGTAGTAGAGAGTTTGTAGTAAATCAAACTCCTTAGAGACACTGATACTTCTTCGTTCTGAAAGAGATTTGATTGTTTTAGCGCAGTTTTTCAAGTTATAAAAGCATTAAAGGGCACAGGACATCTTTTAAGGATTTTTGACTGCTGGGGTGAAAATTTCAAGGGGCCCATACCTTCTAAATATACAAATATGCCATCTTGACAAAAATAAAAGCAGAAATTTTTCCTAAATCAACTCGTTGCCACAAGTGTATTTCTTCACTCCAATCCTTTTCGTTTTGATTTTTTTGCTTCAGGCACTGCATATTTCTACAATGAAATTGAGTATGTTTACATCACTCATTTTGAAATTAATGCAAATCAAAATTGCGAAAAATACATCACGATTTTCTGTATTTCGAAATCCTGTTTCTGTATTTGGTAATCGGTACAAGGTATACGGTTCTTGATGTTACGAGAATAAGTTCACCGGAATGATGCTTTTCGCCATTGATATCGATCATCAACTGTTGCAAGTCAAAGAACTAAGAACTATTTATTTACTTTACTGTATAGCAGAAACTGATAAATATTCTTACAGATCATCAGTGAACACTTTTCTCTCTTATCTATGCGCTCATCATACACTAATCTTTCAGAAAATTGAATTATTTCGACAATACCTATGTCAAAAGGGCCCATCACTGGTGGGGCAAAACAAGGATTTCAACAATCAGAGGTGGGGCAGCCGATGGGGCCTAGTGGGGCAATTACCCCACAATTCAGTATGTTAAAAGATGCCCTGAAAACGCACCAATAACTCACACTTGCTTCAATTTACAATTCACGATGAAAGGCAGTTACAAAGCAAACGAAATGCCAGAACAAGTAAATCCGCTTCAGAAATCTTTTTGATAAAGTATTACACAGCATTTCTCGAAATATTAATGATCAGATAATAATAAGATTCATCGTTAAATGGTTTGGCCAATCTATGTTAAATCAAAATCATTACAGATGTTACAGATCAAAATCACACGCCCAAATCATTTTCCTCAATCACGAACAGTCCCGAGACAAGTGGATAACTTTTTTTAAGTTGGCTGAATTGTCAGGTTTTCAAATGAATTTCCAACATAACCAGGATTTTGCGGAAAGAGCAGGGCATTGGATAAATGGAAACTCATTCAATATTCTCTGCTTAGCAGTTTGCAACTTTCCGATGTTCATTTGTGTTTTTTTTTTTTTGTTTAGTTCTTCATCGATTACAATCTCTATGGGATGAACTTCATTCATTTGTCAAAAGTGAAATTCAGAAAGCCTGTCATTTTTTCTGGTATGAATACTTTGATTCCCTTGTTGATGAACTTTGTATCCCTGATTATTAAGCCTTCAGAGTTCTCGCCAAAGGAGTGCCTTCGTTTTAATATCTCCCGTTGTCTGTAGAAATACGGATAGTGTCTCCGTCCATCTGTAGGTGGTGTCCCAACCTCGTCCCCAGGGTGAATAGGCCTCTACGTGAAACTCCGCTGTCCATATTCGACCCTGGTATCGGCCTTGTCTATTCGCAATTTGATTGGCTGTTCAAACAATAGAAATATTAAGTGACGTCACAGTTTCTTCAAAATATCACACCGAAATAGGCCGAAAACTATGTGAAAAACATGCAGAAAAACCAAAAAATGATGCTACATGAGATATTGTATCTTGCCTTATAGTTATCAATGAAATTCTTTGCATTTCCTTGCTAAGAACATCTGCTTTCGGAATCTACATCTTGTTTTTATGCCTAGGCCAAAGTTGCCAGTATTTTGGCAGATTTTGTGGCCGGTACCAGGGCCAAAATCGATTTGACGGTTGAGATTCGAGGAAATTCGGTGTCCAACTTCAGTTGGTAGAATGGCCATGCGGCTAAGTCAGTTCCTGTTCGGCAGCTTAAGTTAAGATTGGCCGTGTAAGGTTAAGATCTTGATGGGTGACTTTCTGGATGGGTGACAAAGCAATTCACTCTGACGTCCTTTGAAACGGACATTAAACTAATTTTGCCACATGCCTGATTCTTGAATGCTTAGTAGGTCTGAATTAGCTGAAAAAGCTAGCAATAACAACCTAATCAACCGAATTTGTAACTCTAAAGCTTGTTTCTTTGGGTTGAATCTCAATTGAAATTGGTTGAGAAAAAACATACAAATTAGACGCATCAATCTGAACAATTCCAAGTTTCCATTGTTTGAATTGTTTTAACTCGTTCATTTTTGTTCACGTATTTGACTCTGGATAATTTTTAGATCTTTGCAGCACAGACGCTTCTTATACATTCAAAAGTCCAGTTTTTGCAAGAAAGAACAAATCGACTCCATTGTCACCAGTTGGCTCCCCTGCTCTTTCTCAAACATGTTATGAGATCTGGAATAGAGAGACAATTCCCGAGTAAGAAAAAAACAAAACCTTTGTTTTATATCTTATATATGGAGACGTCTAATAGGGAAGAATTCTGCGAAAAGAAATGATCCTGATAAAACATGAAAATTGTCTAAAAACAAAAAATTCTTCGTGCGACACTCCTGCGTGTATAAATGTCGTAGAGAGAAATTTCAGACGAAAAAACTGTTCAAAAAAGTTTAATTATTTTTGACTATGGTGAAAAATCGTTGAACAAAGTCTCTAATTTTTTGCACTTTCTCTTAGTTCTTGGTAGCTGCTTTCGTTACAAAAACATTTGGCGCTTTTTCCTACTTAAATGGAAGCCCAAATTGTCCAAATTTACATTGATGTATAAAAAAATCGTTTGAACAATAAAAAATGCTACATGTCGCTTGAAAACAACAAAAGCTACATGTCGCTTGTTCTATAGTTGCTTCTAGATTCTTTGCTGAGCCTCTAAAATTGCTTAACATTTTTAGCACTAGTTGCTTATTAACCGGTTACTTATATTAAAAAAGTTTATTTTACTTTTTACCTAAGTATAGGGTATGCTTAATTTCCTTTGTTTTTCTTCATAAGCTGATTTTCCCCTTTAGCTGTGACCCTTAACATTATAGCCGGTTAGGCAATTGTTAGAAAATATTGATGTCTGCATGTTAGCCACGTCAAACGACCTTTTTTCTGTGATAAAACGATGACTGTATTTTTGTTCATTATTCTAAACTAATCTAAATCAATTTCAGAGAGATGCTGCTTCCAGATTCAATTGAACGTCAAAGCACATGCGCCCTAGAAGTTGATGGGATTGGTGCAGATATCTTAAATAAGAATGACATAAAAGGTAACTCTGTTTTCACGAATTTAAAATGGAACCGACACAGAGATTAGTAAGCCTATACTTGAAGTTGAATTCACCGAAACTTCACATTTGAAAAAACCTAGCTACCTTCAGTTCATTCTTCAATAAAATTAACTCCTAATTTTAGCTCTAATTCTATTTTGCATCGAGTGAACGGTAGGTTGTAGGTACGCTAAGATGTTTACAAGATTTCCTTAACCAAACAGGATGAAAGTACACATTTTTTATATTAGAAATAACCTATTTCAAGCAGAGTCAGGAAAAAGTTAGGGTCACACGGTCATTGACCGGAGGAAGGTCAGTTAGAACAATGGAAAATCTTTTGCCACACCCAAAACACGCCTGTTTTTCATTGTTTAGTGAGGAAGGTATTCAGCTACTTGTATTTTTGTCTGGAGGAAGGTTGAATACTTTTCTGGAGTCTGATTTCAAGCCTATATCAAAAGTTCCTTCATAGTTCCTTAATTTTAATTGCATATTTTGTGCCATGACTATTATTCAGTTTTATTATTACACTTGTTTGTGAGCAAAGCCGGAGAACTACCCGGTGAAACATTTGAGACATTTCTAACACAATTTTGTGGTTTTTAACTGCAAACCGGCGTCCAAAGTCTTGATTGCTTGCAGTGATAAAAATATTAGAAATTTTTAAGCTCCTTAGCGATTTTATCTTTTAGTGTAAGTTCTTTAATTTTTTGTCTTCTACATGTAGCTTCCTTCTAAAGTGATTCGTTATAAAGAAAAGAAGCGTGTAAAGCATGATGTGTCTTGTAAAAAGTATGTGTTGAATCTATATTCAACCAATCTGTTTTTTTGTTGAAGGTTCGTTGGGGACATGTCCTGGTTTGGCAGCAATATGGGAAGAAGAGCGTGCAAGAAGAAAGCAGAACAACGAACCTGATATTCCTACTCCCGTGTCACAAGGTTTGAGGTTTTCTTATTTTTTCTCTTAATTTTTTATTAGTTAGGCCCTGGCCAAACGATCAAACATTGTTTGTCAAGCATAACATTTGCTATTTGCTTATCAAGAAAAAGCTTCACTGTTTGGCCACACCACAGAGCATTGCTCGTCGAACATTTTTTGCTTGATACAAGCAGAGCATGTTTTAAAAAACATGGCTGAAGGAATTTTGCCTGTCAAGCAATGTTTTGCGACGTGGCCAAACGGTCAAACATTTTTGTAAAGCAAGATCTCAAACTTCCAGCCGTTGTTTACTTAACAGTTCTGTGTTGCGAATTTTTCGTAAGGAGGTGTCAAAGTGTTTCATGTTGGTGCATTTCGAGCTGCATCTGGGTATAAATTCCGCCTTTAGCCTTAGTCTGTTGTTTCGGTCTGTTTCTGACGTTCATACTCTGAGGAGTGTCCTACGAAAAAAACTTTTAAGTATGCCCGAAAATGATTCCACTGTTCATCGCAATTTTGAACGTGTACTTCTAAATGTTTTGCATTTTTTGCTATTTTAAGCCCTGACCAAACGATCAAGTTGTTTTGCAAACATTTGAAATTTGCTTGCCAAACAATGTTTTACCGTTTGGTCACATCGCACCATATTATTTATACTTAACATATTTTTTTGAACGTAGCCAAATGTTCAGAAGTTGCTTGATGAGATAAGCAAATTTAAAAAATGTTTGACAAATAATTGTTCGATCGTTTAACATGACAATAAAAAATGAAATGTTCGACAAGCAATGTTGGAAAGGTGACCAAACGATGAAACATTGCTTGACAAGCAAAAGTAAGCAAAATTTGTGGCGTGATGTTTTTGAAAACGTTCAAAAACAGTTTTTGCTGAAAAATGTTTTTGTAGAAAAGTAAAGTTTCATTTCTCTTGAAATTGAATGTCTGGTACCAAGTGTATTTTTGCTTCACGCAAACAAGAAATATTGGACCAGCAATGTTTTGGACGTGACCAAACTATCAAACACTTTGTTGGAGAGGCAAATTTCAGATGTTTCACCAATAATGTTTGGTCCTTTGGTCAGGGCCTTAAATCTGACTTTCCTAAAAGGTTGCGAAAGGAAAATTACCCTTTTCTCTCTCTAAGTTGGCTACGCTTAAATCCTTAAAGCAGTTGTTTTCTGGTTTAATATTTATTTTATTGTCTTTTTTCTGCCCAGATCGTTTGGACATGGGATTGAAGGATATTGAAATGCGATACCTAGAAGAAGTCAAAATGATCATCGACAGCAGGAAAAGTCTGAGGTAATTTTTAGTTAGGACTGTTCATACACTCTTTTTTATAAGCAGTTGATACTGTTGATACACTCTGTTCTTATTCTTTTAATTTGGGGGTTTGCTCTTAGAGCTAGATTTTTTCATAAAAATCTCAGATGTCAATTTAGAGCATGTGATGAACTCCCCACACTGTGGCGCAAATTATCTGCGTGGCTTTGGAAACGCTACTGTCTGATAAATCAATCAGTTGCATTATTTGTGCAATAAAATTATTTTTCGAAAATAACAAGAGATTATTAAGAAAAAAAGAAAATATTGTCCTCCCCGGCGGGGAATTGAACCCCGGTCTCCCGCGTGACAGGCGGGGATACTCACCACTATACTACCGAGGACACGTTTTAAATCGGTCAAAAAGGCAAATTAATCATCGCATATTTTTCTGCAGGAGACAGCAGTTTGGATCTCCCGATTCAGAAGGTTTGCTCGAAAGTCCATCTACAAATGAGAATGAACCAGGAGCAGTTGAATACATCCCAGATGAAGATATTGATGGTGAGTAAGCTTTATAATAATACAAATAGAACATAGTCTGCAGGCGTGTGTGAGGCATTTCCGCACAGCCAGAGCCCATTGCACTTTTTAATTCAACGACTAGCCCTTGTCCGTCTCTGACCACCCTCTCGCAATGACCTCCACCACGCAAAGACCACCACCAATAACGTCTACCTTGAAGGCATTGTGCATAATCTTTAATCACAATTTTAATGTTAATCTTAGTCTTAACCATAAACTTAAACTTAAACTTAAACTTAAAATTAATCTTAAGCTTGAGCTTCATTTTAATATTAGTCATAGCCTTGGTCTTAATTTTAGTCTTAGTCTTAGTCTTACTCTTTGTCTTTGTCTTAGTCTTACTCCTAGTCCTAGTCTTAAGCGTAATCTTAATTTCAATCTCAATCTTAATCTTAACCAAGAGTCTAACTGAAACTTAAAATTCGCCCCTATCATACTCTTAATCTTCATTTGTAATCAGCCTCAATCTGATTGTGAAACTTAAATCTTAATCGTAATCTTAATCCAAATCCAAATTTTTTACTTAATCTTCTTCATCTTCATACTGAAAACGAAATTGCGATGGCTTACCTACCCTCTAGGGCAGCTTGCACTGCCCGGGAGGAGAGGCTGCCACAAATTTTTGCTAAATCCTATTCCTATTAAAACGTAAGCCATTTTTTTTTGACGTGAACTCCTATTCCAACCCTATCCCATATTTTCAATGTCAATAATTTGTTCATAAATATGTGATCCATTGCAGAAAGTCAACCTGTGGTGAATGAAGACATAATTCGACAGTCTTTTATGGAATCGAGTGCTTCTCAAATACTCTGTGAGTATCGACAAGCCTTCTTTCTTAAAATCATACAAAAATCATCCTTTTGTGATATCAAGACTATTTGACTCCTTATTGCACCATCCCCGGAGGGGGGGCCTTAATGCAATTTTAATGCGGGTATGTGCCGCCCATATGGATGGGTATGGTTTTAACAAAATCTCCATATAACAGAGTGGAAAGTGGAAGAAAAATTCACTTTGTTTGAGTAGTGTTAATGTTGTGTTAAAGGTGTTCCTAGTGCAATTTCAAACAACACTATAAACTTAAAAACCTTATTTCTCTCATATTCTGCTTTTTATTACCCATAATATAGAGTATGTATTTGTCTGTGTCTGCATTATATAAGTGGATGGGTCTTTAAAATCTCAGCGGCATCTCCCCATCCATCCTAAGTCATGTTACCCCCCAGGTTGCACGGTCATATCTTTCCGTAAGAGTTTTTGCTTATCACATCTTTGTTTCCGTTCTTCTTAGCTTTAGGAAATTTTGGTGAAATCAATTTCCCTTTTTTCTAGCCACGACTTTTGACCATCAGTTGGTTGCTATATTGACCGATATGGCAGAGGATGATGGGCCTATTCTCTCACAACTTTCATCCATTAGTAGCGGTAAGATATCAAATCGAATCTTTGGCCCCAATTACGCTATGTCGGATGATATCGTTGCGTTTTGATTTTCGTGCCCTCATAAGATTTTGCCAAGCAGTTATACTGAGCGCAGCGTCACGGTTTCCGTAACGATCAGTGCAAATACACTGAGACGCCACGGCAGCTTCTTCGCAGATATGCTTTGCATCTGTTTTGCAGAACAATAGAAAAACAAGGTTTTGGAGCGTCATATATCGGATGGGTATGATTACACTGTGTTGCCACGTCGCGTCTTGATTTTCATATCACCTCCAGAGCGCCATGATTTTCAAGACGATTTGCGGAGCGTCTTATACCGGATTGGGTCGTCATAGTGTAACTGAAAGCCCAATTCGATACGAAATTCATGGCGTGACGAGGTATACCGGCATAATGTAACTGGGGCCTTTGAAACGCAGAGAACTTCAAGAATAAGTCAATAAAAGACGGTATAAACATGAAATAAAATGAGTATATATCTACATCGTCTTTTATCGATTTATATGATTACTATGGCACCTCGTTCTTTCATTATTAAGACTTTCATCAAGACCGCTACTTTCTCGAACGTACATTTTCAAGGTTTTTAGTTTGTCGCTCCTGAGTAAGGCGCGAATAAATGTAATTTATTCGGGTTTAATATGTGCCAGGGGCTTTATATTTTTATTGCATGCTTGCATCGCATTTGAGCTAGAGAAGCTTTTTATGTGTCTCGTGATTGGTGGAAGCTATTTCATGCAAAGAAATTCCAGTGTTTCTATGATGAACAGGATTAACTCGTGCAGTTAAATTTTGGTGGCTGTACATGTTCCCCTTGTGGTCTGTGCTTATCATTGAAACTTAACATGAACTGTGAACAGGGAACCTTTATCAGCTCTTATTCATTTTAGGCCTTGAGGACGAGGATCAGAATGCAAACGAGGTTGAAGATGAAGACCTAAACGAGACCCTTGTTATGTCACAACATGTTTTTGATGATGTTGAATCCACGGACGATAAGAATGAAGAGAATGAAACCACTAATCCAGTTTCTGAAGAGTAAGATATATTGTTTCATAGTCATCCTAGAAAAAGCTGTTTGCATAATGATGTCAATGTTTGAAACAATCCATAGTCGTAAATCCAGTCTTATGTCGACCAACGATATGATAGAACTAGCGCTAACTAGTTGTAACTGCTAACATATGTCGACATGTCAACAACTAGTCAGGACTTATATTATAGGATAGAGTTGATTACGGTCGCAAAGGCTCTTAGGTTAACTGCGACTGACGGGAATCAGTTGTCAACTAGTTGCAGAAGTAGAACATGCCCAACTTTCTCTAGCCGTGCATCGACTAGCTACCGTCAAAAACTAGTTTGAAACTAATTTTCCTAAACGCTTATGTCCACAGGCGATAACATAGTTCCAATAAATAGCGGCAACTAGTTCTGACTGGGCCCAATGTCGACATAAGCTTCACTATACAGGCGAAACAACGAAAAATTTCGGACGAAAATATTTGCGGACAGATAACTTCGGACTAAAATTTTTGGACTTTTTTGAAGAGCCTTTCCGAAAATTGTTCTTTGCAGTACTTTGATTTTTATTTTGCTGCAAAGGCCTTGCATTTATGGCATCAAGTTTTTCTCATTTTTCTGCAGCCCAATGCACGACTTTGAAGACAGTTGGAGTGCATCAATGATTGATAACATTCCTCAAATTGATGGGACACATGAAATTGAAGAAGAAACACATGCTGATTCTAAAAACAGATCGACGGGAAAGCCTTCTGTTAATTGTAACTGTCCAAAATTTGAATCTGTGGAAAGCAGAAAATATAGAAAACGCCGTTGCTCCAGGGGATTTCGTACAAGGTCAGTTATTTCTCAAGTGGGACAAAGTAGAGGTGCAACTATTTGTCCAAAACCAGACTGTAATGGCAGAATGCAACACAGTATTAGGGCATCTTGTTCAGGGCTGGACACTCCCGAGCTGGGCCTTCGTAGTAACACAAATATCTGTCCAAAACTTAACTATAATGGAAAAATACGTCAGTATGGCCGGAGATTCTGTTCAGGGTTGGGTATTGCCGTGTTAAATATTGGTAGTGAAACAAATGTCTGTTCGAAACCTGACTCTAATGATAGAATGCGGCAATATGGCAGGAGATTTCGTACTAGGTCAGTTATACCGCAGTTGGATGGTAGTAGTGACACTGAATTCGCTGATTCGAAATTTTACTCAAGGACTAATGAGAAGAGAAAAACTCAGTTAAGAACGTATGAAAATCTATCAACGAACAGAAAACGAATTCTGCGTGCGAGAAGTGGTAAAGGAAATGTTGCTAGTCAAGGAGGTGATAATAACCCTTCTGCGGTGAAATCAGATTTATTTCCGGTGACGGAGAAATCTGTTGCTGATAAAGAGGTTGAAAATCAGAACGAGGCTCACAATGTTCCTCATAAAATGGACTCGGATGAGTATGACCTTGAGGAAGAGACAGAATCGAAATCTCTGAATTTCAGTAATATCCCTGATGAATTTGAGTCTTCTGGCACTTCAAAGCCTATAGAAGACGTCAAGACTTCGAGTAGCTCTAAGCCTGGACTGTCTAGAAGACAACGTCGTATCGATAATGGAGCTTCGGCTACACAGCTCCAATTTTCGCCCTCAAAGGCGAAAACCGGAAGCCTAAGGAGGAAGAGGAAAAAGCGGGAGTCTCTTGTTAAATCCGGATTTATTGATTTTTCACCAAGAGATTTGAATGCTATCGGAAATCCTAAATCGCCTTCGTTAACCTGGAGTAGAAATTCAACGTCAACACCCTCAACGTCGGTGTCCTCAGTTTCTAAAAGGGAGCTATCAAAGGAAAAGTGTATTATGAAATGTCCGTCTGAGCCAAACGTCATCGACATGTGTCCTGCAGATGTGAGTTTTGTTGCGAATCCGGTCAAAGAAATACGGGCAGTTAACGTACGCAGTTTGATTACAGCCGGGGAAAGAAAACGCAAAACTTCGCGCGGGATTTTCGCTAGTGGGAAAGAGGATACAGAGCAAAAAGCTTCATCAATGGAAAATGATAGCACTTTTTCTTCGGAAGATGTAAAAAGAACATCGTCGAACATCGGAGTCAAGATATCCGACTCGGACAGCGCAGACCTATTGCGTACAACGTCTTCTGTGGACGAGGATTTTCGCCGCTTATGTTCGGCAATGATACCGAGGAGGCGGCTGGCAACTATGATAGATGAAGTTGATGAATCTGATTCGGATTGTTCAGATGAAACGAACTTGTCTTCTTCGGATCACGATGATTTTCGTTTCACAAGCTCGGAAGAAGTACGTATGAGACCGGTTCCAAATTTGAGTAACCAGGCTAGAACTTCAGACCCGAAAGATACCGATAAGACGAATTGGTCGTATTCGGAGCAAAAAAAGTTTCGTTCCGAATCGTCAAAAGAGGTACCAAAAGAACGACGCTCCACCACGACTACGGATATTGTACCTAAAAATTCTGACTCGGGTAGCGGCGCTGGCTTGGAGTTTTCGTCCTCAGAGCTCGAGGATTCTCGTTTGTCGTACTTAGAAGCACCAAGGAAGCGACTGTCAACTCAGCATATCGCGGGAAAGGCGAAGAGAATTCGATTTGAGGAAACCAAGCGGTCTGACAAAAAGCAGAAGCCTTGTTTTTACAAGGAATGCAACGGACTAGTTTTGGCTGAGGAAAGAAAAAATGGAGAATGCGACAGCTGTTTTGATTTGCTTTATAGATTTCGTTATCCTTCACCAGAGAGTATGGCATCTGAGTTGAGTTTGTCTCCACCTAGGCCTACATCGCCAAGCGAGACATTTGATGGTGGATGGATCGTTTACGAATCGGACGAAGAAGTCACGATTAGAGAAAACGCAAACATTAGTTTTTGTAGTGACATGTCTACTTCAATAATCAAGTCTGTGGTTGCAAACTCTCCTGCTGCCGACGATGGAGATGATAGTTGCTGTGGTGTTGAAACGCCACAAATAGAAGCTATACTAGAAGGAACTTATGCTGCAAATACAACTGCAGACGGCCATAAAGACTCGCTGAGTACTGCTAGTTCTAAACTGAAGCCCAAGAACTTTGACTCCAGTGAAACTGAAACTGATACTACTTTCCTTGCTGCAAATATATCTTCTGGTACTGCTAGTATGCCTACCTATAATTTCTCGTATTATGGCAATGCAATCGTTGCAAAGAATGCATCCGCTGCCAAAAATGCTGCTGATGGAAATGATGCTTCATTTACAAATACCGTATCTTGTTCTGTTATTGCCTCAGTGCCAAGTTTTACCTCTAATGCTGACATTATTTGCCCTTCTCAAGAAAACTATGCCGCCAATGCTAATGCATATATTACAACTCCGCTTAGTGATGCCACTTCTAAGAATGCAGATATTACCACTCCGTCGTGCGATGCTTCAAGCAATCAAAATGCATCATACCTAAGGAGAGCATCTAGTGCAAGCGGCACTTCCATCTCCTGCGGCTCTTTTTATGCTAAAGATAGGTCATTCTCTGAAAACCCTACTACTCCTGCCCGTAGTACCTTACGTACCAACCGTGCCGCTGTCAATATGCCGGGGCGAAAGAACTCTGTCATTGGAAAACATAGACGAAAATTGCTAAGAACACTTCAGAATCCTCGAGGGGACCGTAAAGGAAAGACGGGAGAAAATATCACACAAATACGTTACTCTGAGTTGTCTAAAGATACATCTCGAATAACCACACCTTGTGTTGTGAAAATAGAAAGACTTTGCTTTCAAAAATCCTCAAAATCGGGTATTTTCAGTTCAACGATTCCTGAGAAAACTTGTGAAATGGATACAAGGATCAAATCCGTGTTTGACGATACGAAACCAGATGCTACTGCAGTTATCGATAGTTCACAAGCCGATAGTGCCAACCTCGGTGCTGATGAGCTGACGGAAGCAGAGGCTATAACTGCAGGTCCAGAATTCGAAGAATCCAAGCCTCAACCGCTCGCAAGTGATTTTTTGCAAGAACCAGGTGAATCTAAGATTTTATCGAAGATTTACTTTGATAGGGAGTCAGATCCCTTTGACTTGGAAAAGACGAGTGTCGAAGCTTTCCCCATTTCAGGAGAAAAATCAAATCTGAATCCAGATTTCAATCTGGATGAATCTGCGATTCATGTAGCGCAGTCAAACAGAGATGGAGTTGGTGATCTTGATTCATCTGTAATTGAATTTGCTGAGTCAGATTTGAATGAAGCTTACAGCCTAGATCAATCCGTTGCTCATAGAGCAGAATCCTGTGTGAATACGGATTCAAGTCTAGAATCATCAGCCATGCAAGATGATGAATTAAAGATGAATCCGGATCACCATGTACTGGAATCTGGAAATGAATGTGTTAAATCAAATATCGATACAGGTTGCTGTCTGGATGGATCGGCGATCAAATGTGCCACAAATCCGAATGCGGATCTTAGTGTCGACAAATCTGAAAGTAATAGATCAGTTGATAAGCTAGAAGCATCTGTGATTGAATATGTCGCATCAAGTCTGGATCCAGATTACAACCTGGAAAAATCTATGATTGAAAGACCTGAATCAAATCTGAATGTGGTTGGCGATCAAGAAACATCTGTAATCGAAAATCCCAGATTGAATCTGGAAGAAGATGGCGATCTGGGTGCATCTGTGGTGCAAAGTCCCGAATCAAACCTAAATGCAGACTGTAATCTAGAAGCATTTTTAATGGAAAATCCCAGATCGAATCTGGAAACAGATTGCGATCTGGATGCATCTGTGATGAAAAGTCCTGCGTCAAACCTAACAACTAGTATTATTGAATGCAAAGATGGGAAAAGCATTTTTCAGTTTACACTAGCACAGAAGCCTCCAACAGCTGCAAAGTTATTAGAGACTGCGTATGATTATAATCTTGGAGAAACACGTCACAAGAAAGCATTTTGTAGCAATGCAGCTGACATACCCTTACAAACAAGGTAATAATGGCCCTGCTTATATTCAGTTTTTATAGTATGTCTTTTTATCGTTTGTTTGCTGCTATGAATATCCTAAAATTCAATCTTTTAATATCCTAAAATTTCCTGCAATTTAAAAAAAAAAAAATTCAAATAAGAAAAGGAAACACTTCTTTGTACGCAAAAGCAAATTTGAAAATTGCGATAAACAGCGGAAACATTTTCGGGCATAGTTAAAAGCTTTTTTCCTCTGAAACTCCTCAGAGTATGAACGTTAGAAACAGAGAAAATAAATAATTAAGGCGAAATTTATACCCAGATGCGGCTCGAAATGCGCCAATCAGAAAGAAAAGCTGAATTGGCATAGTGTTTTAAACACCAATAAGGTTTCGGCGGGAAGAACAACGAACATTAATTGAAGAATCCAAGTGAGAAAACGGACTCGTTCTGTCTAAACAGAACCGGCTTTTTGGTTTTGATGTGGACAGATTCCAAAACGCTGAGATGAAAAGAGGATCTAGCCCTGCTAATTATTCGAAAACAATTCTCGTTCGAAGACTGTACTTTCAGCTGATTGGTGTCCAAAAAATAATGCCAATCCATTTTGATCCACATCTTGGTATTTCCTCGTTGTAGTCAATTATATCGGTCTATTTCAGACTTTTATACTCTGTGATAGTGTCTCCGACAGAAAAATTTCACAAAGTTTGAATTGTTCTCGCTTTTGATGCCATCTTTAAGTTAAAAGAATCTTTTTGCTCAGCCTGTCATTGTATGTTTGTCATAACTAGTATTTGTGGACAAAACTAACCGTTTAGTTACTGATGATACCTATTTTCTATTTGTAGCAGAGTTGGTGGTCGTAGTCTTCGGATCAAATCGAAAAGGTAAGTCCATACTTTGTGTGCTTGCATAGTTTTTCCTGTGAGATTTTAGCTTAAATTCAGATCTAGCACTAAAATGATATTTTTAAACACAAGCCTGGATTTTACATGAAATTCATGAACAAGCTAAGAAAAATTTAAACTTTCAAGAGTGATCAATACGAAGAAAAAAAAATATTTCTCTTCTTGGTATTGGTCTCATTCTTGTTTAAAATTTCGTATTTCTACCGGTATACCGCACGCCGCTTTTTCATATTTTTATTAAGAAAAGCTGATGCTGTGCCGCTGAATATAAAGATAAAACTGTCAGACGGAATAAAAAATCAAACAAACAAAGAAGTTAGTGCATAAAGTATCTGTACAAATTGTCTGTTTTGTGATGTTTCTAAATTCATGTGCCTTTCGTTTAGGTGTCAGACCTACCTCAGTTTGAAACTGGCAGTGGATTCCAAGGTGCCCTTGAAGCAGTCCACAGGGAAGCAGTGATGAACAATTCTCTCTATAGAATGCTAAATGCTGAAGGTATGTAAAGTTGCCATTTTATTGCCTACAATCGTGGTTTAAATCGTGTGAGACAAGTTGTTTTCGCAATCATTGCAAGTCATAGCGTATCACGTCGGATCCCTGAAACATCCATTATATCCTTTCCATAGATGGTCGATTGCAATCTTCAACAGTCTGCGAGGCTTGTTGGCCTCCGCCATTTAAAGCTCGGTCTTTTTCGGTCTTTTGCGGTCTTTGGCAGTCGTTCGCGGTATCTATCAGTCATTCAGGGTCATGTATGTTGCCGAAATAGGAATAATTTCTATCGCAGCGACCCTTCGTTAATGACCGAGTCTTTGATGGTCTCTTACAGTCGCTGAAGATTTAGTCCAATATTTCCATATCCTTAATTGGCTGACATCATTTTCGTTTCGCAAAGACTGCAAGAGACCGTGAATGACCGTCAGCGGCGATATGGAAGCCAGTCTTAAATTTCTTCTTTGGCACCGAGGGGCGATTCACTCCTTGATCTCGTATAACTTTGCTGGAAGTCCTATTGTTTTCTTTAAAATTCCTTGGAAGTCCTATTGTTTTAATAAGGAGTCTTGTACGCCTTTTTGCAGAGTTAAATTCCCCTCGTTTGGCACCCCTATTACTCAAGCGTCCTTGACTTTGCAAATTATCTTCTCGGTCACAGCATTACGTTCAATAAATTCGCATTTCATGTTGCCATTCAGTGACTTCTTTTAATTTCTAGACCCCGCTGGTAATGGGCTGAGTGAAAATGACTTCAGAAAAATGTTAGTGTCTGATAGAAAGGTCATTCTGACTCCCTGCAGAAAGCCTCCATCTCAAACTAGCATCAGGCGGTGGCTCGAAGACAAACGTAAAGAAAAGAGCGTACATAACGAGCACCAGGAAATGGTAAAAACTACAGTAGTACAACCGACTGACGCTCTTGATGTGAGTAGCAAAGAGAAATCTGGTCAGCCAATCTTCGATTCAAGCTGCTCGAAGACTCCAAAATATGAGGGTTCTTGTCCTAATGGCGAGAAGTCAAGTATTCCAAAGCCATTCTCTGCAAGTTATCTATCTTCTTCTAAATTACCACATCAGAGTCCTCTGTTCTCTCCGAATAGTGAAGCAAAGAGCATTACAGGACCTGCCAGTAGTACTCCATTGGCGTCCAACAAAAAAGCTTTATTTAAACTGCCATTGATACCTGGATTGAAAAACAGCCCTAAGGACAGCGTAAGTACAATCATCAATTTCTCATACATGCTTTTTTTTATAAAGAACCACTTTATAAGGAACCTACATGTAGAAGGCCCTAAGATTTAAAGAGCTTATACTACTAAAGAGAAAATCATTATGAAATTTTTCAATGTTGAATGCTTTTCTTTTATCACTGCAAATAACCAAGAATTAGAAAGCCAGTTCCAATCATTTGAGGTCGAAATCGCATAAATTGTACGTTACGCATGTATCAAAAATTTCCATGAGTAGTCTTGAGCTTTACTTACACGCAAGTGTCTCTCTATTATTATTATGACCACTGTATGTGCAGTAAAAATTAAGGAACTATTAAGGAACTTTTGGAACTACAATTGCCTCAGAAGAGGTCCAAAAATAAGGAACTTTAAGAACTAGGCCTTGAGGTAGGTTCATTATAAAAAAGTGTGTAAATGTATTGAGATAATTCTAGAAATTTGATATACCGTAAATGGATTATATATACTACAATCATGGACAGAATAAGTTGAGACATTTCAAAAAACTTTGTACCTGTCCACACTCAGTCAGAAAGTCTCTCCCCCTTCCCCCAAAATCGATGTTGGTTTGGTATTTGTTTTATCTAAATCGAAAATATAAATCTAAGAAACCAACATTGGATCAGGGGGGAGGGAGAGGTATATCTTAGTCACTGCAGGCCGTAATTTCATTTTTACCAAAATGTTTCATTTTGTCTGAACAATTTTGTCCATGATTGCAGGTATTTATAAGAATAATATGTATACCAATTTTCTATCGATTTCCCTGGTTCTCCTGTTGCAATGCTGCTTTAATAATAATTGTCTTGCCTTACCGCCAACATTGCTTAGGGGCCATTAGGGGCAATTGGAGATGTTAAACCAGAAAATTGCTGTATAGGCCGTGTCTCTTCAACGATATAAAAGTAAAGTAAAGTTGCACTTTTTAAGTCTACCACTAGCCTAGGGCTACTCAGTCGACTTTACGCTTCACCCTTGGCCTGGATTCATATAGTATATAGAAAGGAGCAGCCACCCACAATGCTCATAACTACCGACCAGGTACCCATTTATACACATGGCTAGGGAGAGGCACAATTATGTTAACAACTTGCCCAAGGTTGTTATCTCTGCAATCACAAGTGGAAATACCGTGGCTCGAACCCACAGCATTTTCGTTTTGAGTTCTACACGCTAACCACTTCGGCAAAGAGACCAAAAATTATATATACCTTATTCCAAATATCTTGATCAGGCTGTAACCTTAATAAAAACTACCAAAATGAAACTGTCTTGAAATTTCTTGGTTAATTTCTCTCTGCGTTTATAACAAAAATACCTAACTAACTTTAAAATGTTGATTTCAGATAATGACTCCAACGAATACAAAGGTACTTGGTACACAGTCATCACAAATAGAGGGGCCTACGCCTACAAACAGTTTTGGTTTTGGCTTTACGCAAGTCAATTATCAAGATGCAAAGAATATACATGAGGTAACTGGAAAAATTATACTCTATTTCCAATTTAAGATTGGTACCAACTGAGCAACCTCAAATTGGTACCGAGTCGTTGCTTATCGTACGTTGTAATGAGATGCCGTTCTGTAGCGATGGGCAAGATTGAAGAGGATGGCTCTTGCCAGAGGATGAAAATCCCCCGACCATGTGACCGGGTGGTCGCGGGGAGTTTTTCCTCCATAACGTCCTGCAGGAAATTTAAAAAAAATATATCCGTTCATCCATATTAACTGTGTTTGTCATATATTCATAAACATGAAAACATATACATGAACACAAGAGATCAACTTATGTAGATCAACTAAGTTACAGAGAGGTGTTTACTTTCATCAGTTTTTTATCTACACTTAATATCACTGTTTTTTGAGCCTATGATCTCTATCAGGTTAACAGGAAATATGAAAGTGACGAAGATGATAATGATAATTGTGAGGATGACGATGATGATGATGTTGATAACGATGATGATGATGATGATGATGATGATGATGATGATGATGATGATGATGATGATGATTGTGATGATGATGATGATGACGACGATGATCATGATGATCTTGATGATACACAATACGGCATTTTTGCTTCCAACTTCGTCGCAGTCTTCGTCATGACAAAAAATGGCTATGGCTTTCTTTCTTTCCCGATTGACTTAGAGATTAACTGTGGCATATTCTTACTGGCTGAAAAGGTTGTTTCACTCACATTGCTTACAATAAGCTCATTTCTTGTAGGTTCAACATCTTACCATGCTTAGCATAGAACTGCATACACAAACTAGAAGAGATTTGTACCCTGATCCAAGCATCGATCCAATTTGTGCAATATTCTATTACCTGACATGTGACACAGATGATACCAAAGAAACTGGTATTTTCATCCTTGATAATGATTCTGTTCCGGATAACACCACATCATCAAATAGCACACGCATCGAACCATCGAAGACACCTACAAGAAAAGGTAGTACACGTATTCTATATAGTAAGGCCTAGTTGAGATGCCGTGTCATGAGAAATTACATCAAGCACGGCTGTAGCAAGACGTCTGAATCAATCAGTGACTAGTAAGCTCGAGGTAAAATCTTGGGACGAGCCATTTGGCTATGTCACACGGCAGTGGCTCGATACTAGGACGGAGCTGATGAAGACCAGAATTTGTCAAGTGTGAACTTCGACTGCCAGGTCCATCCCCTCGTCTCGTTTGCAAATCCGGCGGATAGAATTTGCAACTGAGGCCGAGAGAATGCGAAGAAAATGGACACGACACGACCTGTTAATCAATTGGGACGCCAAGTGTCGAGTCCGTGTTGTACCAGAATATTGCCGATACGGCGCGACTCTGGCACGACATCTGAACTAGGCCCGTACGAGCTTTTCTCAAAATGTAGCAACGTACACCTGTCGTATTCGTAAGCTGATATGTACTTCACTTCATGAATTAAGCTCTGACGAAGGCTTAAAGCCAAAACGCAAAAAGAAACACCTTAGCTGTGAAGGAAACTAGTGGCTGGAAGGACCTCGAGATTGGCTGGCTACATTGCACTGTTTAGTGCAGTGGAGTAGTCAACTAGCTTGTTGTCCAGCAGGTCCCTGGTTCAAATCCCAGTCAAGGTAATTGTAACAATTGTGGGAGCCCACCTATGATTAAACATGTCCATTTAAACATGGGGACTGTGAATTAGAATAAACTATAGCTCAAGCTACGGCTCATAATATACATCATTACATAAGACATTATTTTCTGCACAATGTTCACCATTCTTGTATGAGAAAATGTTGGTGCTATCTTGAGCGATCTTGAAGCTTCTATCACAAATAGACTAGTTTTCTAATTCTTAACTCGCTGCTTAAATAATTTTAATGCTATACATTCTTGTTTTCAGACGAGTCTCAAACATCCGCGAACAACAGTACCGCTTCAACGGATCATCTTCCGCAATCCCGGAAGCTTTTAGTGCGAAGCGGCATAGCGCATTACCGTCAACGTTACTACAACGATGAAAAATCAATGGTCCTCGATTTCGTTAAGTTTGTACGATCGCGTGATCCAGACATCGTCATTGGCTACGAGGTTCAGATGTTGTCATGGGGATACATGATTGAGAGAGCAAGAGAGCTGGACATTAATCTGTGTCCGTTGTTATCGAGGATTCCCTCAGCTGACAAGAAAAGTTCAATCAACAGTAATGTAGAACAAGAGGCATTCTGGTATGGTCATTCCCTTGAGTTCAAGTTTGTTGGGAGGATTCTTTTAAATGTCTGGAGAGTGATGCGAAGTGAGGTACATGAGCATTTTGATATAACAGACCTAACACGGTCCTAATGGTCAAACGAGAGGAGAGCCTTGGGCTGTATGACTTGGAGAGTTACTCGGCGATTTCATTAAGCTCTATAGCTCAGTGGGAACGTCGTTGGTTCTTTGACCATGCAATCCAGGTTCGAATCGCGTCTTACTTTTTTATGCCACTTATAGAAAAATCTATCCTAATGTTCGCCATTTATGGCAAATACACAGCATGTCATCCACAATTTATTGTTAGTAGTACTACCGAATGTTTAAAAGAATGTTTAAAAAGTTAGACCCTAGCCAAACAATCAAACATTGTTTGTCAAGCGTTTGAAATTCGCTTGTCAATCAAAAAGATTTACGGTTATGACACGTTGCAAAACATTGCTTGTCAAATGTTTTTTGCTTTGGTTAAGCGAAACATCTTTGAACTGTTTGAAAAACATAATACAACAAATTTTGCTTATTGTTTCTTGTCAAGCAATGCTTCTGGCACAGCCAAACGTTCAAGCATCTTTGGAAATCATTTCTATATTAAAACTTTTCATCCCAACAATATAACAAAGATGCTGAATCCGAATCTGCAGTCAGCATTTTCATACCAAAAAATCTGTAAAAAATTTGAAAGGAGGTCTTTAGTTGAAAAGGGGTATTGTAAATGTAAAATGGCTCTTCTTAGTCAGAGTTGCAAAAAGTTATTGACCTTCCTCCAAACCTGAAATTTTTGTAACCAACCTTCCTCATTTTAACATTATATAAAATTGCCGAAAAACAGCCAGACAGACTCCTGCACGCACGAGACAAAAACGTGTACATAGGGACCTTCCCAGATCGCTTGTATGTTTTAGCGTAAGTGTTACAAAGGTGGCAATCAGGCTTTAATATCAGGAGGCTACAGTCTTAAGAGGGTGATTCATAAATTGATTCCAACTTTCTAAGCTGAAGGATATCACAGCACTGTAGGGACCTACAAAGGGTTGACAAGATAGATTTTCTTTCTTTTAGCTGTAGCAAAAATATGAAAAGTCGTTTTACTACAAAACCTTCCTCATTTTTTAGCCAAAACCTTCCTCCAAACCAGGTGTGTAGGTGTGTAGGGTTTTGCGTCTCTGTGTTTGGTCACGTCACAAACATTTCTCTTCAGACGAATTTTTTCTTGTGATAGTATAGCCTGTTGTGAAAGCAGATTTATCCCTGTGATAGCAGAAAAAGTTTTTTAAACTATTTCAGATGAACTTTCACGTGGATTACTCTCAGAAAGGATTGTTTGGCGGCATGGCCAAACAGTCACGGTTTGCAGAATGCCGAATTGATGAACAATGTTAAATTGTTTGACCACTGGCCAGAGCGTAAGAACAACCTCTAAAGCCAGGCGTTTGTCGACATTGGGCATTTTCAGAACTAGTTGCCGACTGCTAATCGGCGATTTATCGAAGCTAATTTGTTGCAATAATTTGCCATTTGTCTTTCTTACTATCTTATTTCAAATTGACTCAGTTTTTATAAAGCTCTAGCCAAACACCTTTGGTCAAAGACCCGAGAAATTTGTTTGACAAGCAATATTTGACTGTTTGGTCACTCACATCGCAAGCATTTTTCGATAGATTGTTTATTTTTTGCCTCTGTTTGGTAGAAAATGTTTTTTGAAGTTTTTCGGCAATATTTTCACATAAGTTCTTCTGGTCAGAAATGTTTTGCGGCGTGGCGAAACTGTCAAGGTTTGCGGCGTTGCGAAGCTGTCAAGGTTTGCGGCGTTGCGAAACTGTCAAGGTTTGCGGCGTTGCGAATCTCAGAACTTTGACCAACTTTGTTTTTTTTTGACCACTTGCCAGGGCGTAAGAACAACCTCTAAAGCCAGGCGTATGTCGACATTGTAGGCATAGTCAAAACTAGTTGCCGACTGCTAATCGGCGATTTATCGAAGCTAATTTATTGCAACTGACTGTTCAAAATAAACACTGTCTCATCTTTGCGACGGCAGCTAGTTGGCGCACAGTCTCAGAAAGTTGGACATATTCTTCTTCTGTAATTAGTTACCAAATGGTTCCTATCAGTCGCAGCGACAACGACTGCGATCAACTGTATCCTATATGTTCTGACTAGCTGCTGACATGTCGACATAAGTTAGCAATTTCAACTAGTTTGTCTTAGTTCTGTCGCATTGTGGGTCGACATAAGTCTTGCTGAAAAGAAAATATGAATTCTGATATTTGGATCTTAGCTAGGCTCAACTTCGTCCCCAGGCCCCAAATCGAATTTCCTCGAATCTCAACCGTCAAATCGATTTGGCCCTGGTACCGGCTAGACTTATTACCTGAGTCGTAGTTATCGCTATTGAATTGAATTGCTGGACGCTCAAACTAACAGGTCGATGACTGACTGAAGCGAACAACAACAACATCAATTCAATTCAATGTGAGCGAAAGTTAGGGACTTGGGACAAGTCTAGGTACCGGCCACAAAATCTGCCAAAATACTGGCAATTTTGGCCTAGGCATAAAAACAAGATGTAGATTCCGAAAGCAGATGTTCTTAGCAAGGAAATGCAAAGAATTTCATTGATAACTATAAGGCAAGATACAATATCTCATGTTGCATCATTTTTTGGTTTTTATAGATGTTTTTACATAGTTTTCGGCCTATTGCGGTGTGAAATTTTGAGGAAACTGTGACGTCACTTAAAATTTCTATTGTTTGAAAAGCCAATCAAATTGCGAATAGACAAGGCCGATACCAGGGTCGAATATGGACAGCGGAGTTTCACGTAGAGGCCTATTCACCCTGGGGATGAGGTTGAGCTAGGCTAGAAAGAAATGTTGTCTAAATAATCTTTCCATTGCCCAAGTCTTTAGGTATTTTCGTGCTTCCTTCTGTAGACTAACTCCCACTGATTTCTTGTACCGCATCGTGTTAAGACAGTTGCCTTTTAATGTTAATGATGATTTCGTTGTTCTTTCAGTATAGAGTAGAGTCGATGATGTTACGTATTGCGAAACCAATGGGATATATTCCAGTTTCTCCTAGCGTTAAACAACGAGCCAAGTAAGTTTCATCGGTTCTCATTTGAGGGAGGTAGTAGGTCCACGTTAGCTGCAAAGTGTTAGCTACTGAGCTCATTGAAATCGCCGAGTAACTCTCAGAGTCATACAGCCCAAAAATCCCCTTCCTTTTCACTCGGTGTTTCGTTCCGGACGGGGGGGGGGTGGTCACGTTATACTTTACTCTGGCTGCTGAAACCAATCACAGGTTGCGTTGGAATAAAATTAGTGGGGCATTGTCGGATAAATGTGTTCGAATGCTCGCGATCCGAATGCATACCAGTCGTCTTCGGCTGATTGTGTTAGCCATCTTGCAGTTAATGCGGACCGAACAATTGAGCGAACGATTGTGCGGAAGGACTCACAGGTCCATGGAGTCCAAATACGATGAATGCCTCGTCAGCCTCTGTTGATATGCGAGTTCAGCCGAATGGATACCTAAAGATCGTGAAATACAAACCGGAAAAGATGCCTGACGTCATAACTTCGAACTTCGACGGAATCTTTTATACGGAAAACTGGGGGTCGCACAAGGCCGCCGGTGGTTGTATTCGACATATAAAATCGGTCCCAACCGATACCGAGATTAAAACCCAGCTTGCATTACCAGAGAGCCAACGATGTTTCTACTGAGATATAGAGCTCAATGAAATAGCCGAGTATAAAGTCGAAGTCATAAAGCTCAAGTCTTAGAGTTATTACATAAGTCGTAGTTATCGCTATTGAATCTAACTACTCTAAGCAACCAACTGTGTGGTTGTTGTTGTTGTTGTTGTTGTTGTTGCTGTTTGCGAAGAGTGGACTCATGTAATAAGTCTACTCAAGACTCTCCTCTCTTTTCGCTTTGTGTTTCGTGGGGGTGTTCCAGATACGTTGAGCCTTCTTAAGCACCATACATATTTGTATATATCGGTCATTAATATATTTATCATGCCATGTTTTGTGTTGTTTTAGAATGGCAGCTCCTGAATGCATTCCACTCGTCATGGAACCCGAATCAAGATTCTACACAGATCCTGTGATCGTGTTGGATTTCCAGTCTCTTTATCCTTCGATTATCATCGCATATAATTATTGCTTTTCTACATGCCTAGGCCGCGTTAAACATTGGCATGAGTAAGTTTACTAATTTTCAATTTTTCAATTCTCTAATATCCTTTTTTAATAAGTAACCTTTCAAGAGTTGGTCATTGGGCATGACGGTTTGCGACATTTCGAGAGCGGTTTTAAGGTTTTTAGCTTCAAAAAAATTCGGTTTTACGGTTTTTCAATTTGCGATGTCAGTGCGGTTTTACGGTTTTTCAGGAAAAACATGTAGCTTGTACGGTTTTTGGCTAAAAAAATTTGCGGTTTTACGGTTTTTTGACCCCTTTCTTTGACACACCCTTTCAATAGACAACTTATTTGCAATTGATGAATTTTTTTAAGCTAAGCAAACGGCCAAAGACAACGAGGTTTTCCATTGACACTTGGCCTACTGGGTCTGTACCCGTTTTGGTCTGCTACCTGTACCCGTTTTGAGACCGCTATCAAGGTGTACTCTTTTGGATCATTCCCGTCTAGTGCCCGTCTCGGACCCAAACGGCCCCGTACTCATTTGTGTAAGTGTAAACGGGGTCTTCTTGATGTTAAACTTAGAACCAGTTGCCGAAAGAACATATGCATATGTTTGCAAGAAAGTAGCAACAAAATAGACTTATTTCATGAGTCGTAATTATCGCTAATGAACTGAACTGTTTGACGCTGACGCTCATATTACTCAAACGAAAACCAACAACTTAACGATTCGGCCATGGTACCAGATTGTTAGTCTTTACAACACCTGGCTTACCTGTGATCTTGCATCTATTGCTCTGCAGGCCAGCAAACTTCACATTTGCTACGACATCACTTGGAGTGCCTGTGGATCTTCTTGAGGTAAGCAGACAAATTCTAAACTAACGACTTCATTGGGATATACTTCCGCCCCGGGGTGCTTAATGCGTTTGTCAACTTTAGAGGGGCCGTCCTTAGTTTATTACATGAGAAGGAGGCGTTGATTTCATATTTTCCAGCTAAATAGGCTGTCGGTCCCTTTCGTTTTTTTATTTTTCATTATTTTAGAGGTCACAACACTCGTTTAATAACCTTAAGGTCATCGATTCGAATCTCGTCGTCAAGACCACTTTCTGCAAGAATACGGTCAATTCAGTTTGTCCGTCTTTCTGAGGTCGGTAAATGATTACCCAGTTTGTCCATCCATCCGAGACCGTACCACCCAGTCATATTACTAAGTGCGGGACGAAAAAGATCCAAAAATCCGTTTAAATTGATCAATACTGGTAAAAGGGCCGTATGGGGGACATTCGTTTTGTGTCTCATATTTGATTGATGATGATTGATTTGATTGATTTTGATTGATTGATTTTGATTGATTGATTGTTGATTTTGTTGATTACTTTTAGCGAATACAAAATGAAATTCATATATCTCCCAATGGTGTTGGATTTGTGAAGCAAAGCATCAGAAAGGGTGTTCTTCCAAGGTATTCTTTTAGATTTTTTACGAACCGTAGTTTTCGCTATTGAATCGAATCTCTTGCGCATTCTAAGACTCACAACTGATAGGCCATTATTATATTTGCCCTATATCTGCAACGTCTTTGTTAATATGTTGTTACATTATACTAGTGCTCAACCTCGTCCCCAGGGTTAATATACTTCTACATTAAATTCCGCTGTCCATATTCGACCCTTGCACCGGCCTTGCCTATTCGCAATTTGATTGGCTCTTCAAACAATGGATATTTTAAGTGACGTCACAAATACTACACCAAAATAGGCCAAAAACTAAGAGAAAAACATGTGTAAAAACGAAAAAATTATGCTACACGCGATATTGTATGTTGCCTGATAGTTATCAATGAGATTCTTTGCTTTTCCTTCCTAAGAGCATCTGCTTTCGGAATCTAGATCTTGTTTTTATGCCTAGGCCAAAATTGCCAGTATTTTGGCAGATTTTTGTGGCCGGTACCAGGGCCCAAATCGATTTGACCTGTTGAGATTCGAGGAAATTCGATTTGGGGCCTGTGGACGAGGTTGACTAGTGCTATGTCGATGCAATGAATCAACAAGGTTTTATATTGCTTAAGAAACTATTACTTAACCTAGAAAGCTCGGTTAATCGTTGCCAATGAAGCTTTTGAATTATCTTTAGAGTTTGGGAATGCTTAAACAGATAATTTTCATGTGTCGCTGTAATGTAGCACTATGCGAGCCTTTTCTCGATGGGCATTTAAAATTTCAGCTTTACAAGTCCACAAATCTTACAAGAAGTCCCAGTTTGAATGATCTTGCTTTGCTGTTTGTCTAGTTTTAATGGATGATAACTGAGAAGAAAAAAAACCTAATAAATTGTACTAACTGTAGTATTATTTCATAAATATTTTATTACGATTATGAGGAAGATTAATCAAGGGGCATCCTAGACTTACTACATGAGTCGTAGTTATCGCTACTGAATTGAACTGCTGGACGCTCAAACTAACTGACTGAAGCGAACAACAACAACGTTAATTCAATTCAATGTGAGCGAAAGTTAGGGACTTTGGAGGCAAGTCTAGGGGCATCCCTGGGTTCTCATCGTTCCGTCCTGCAGCTGATTCTCTGTTGTGGAAAATATTTCTCTTTGCAGTTTCGCTTTAGAATTGAAATCTTAATACGTTTGTTGTTTCTTTAAGGATGCTTGACGATATTCTGAGCACAAGAATCATGGTTAAAAACTCAATGAAAAGAATAAGGAAAACAAGGTAATACCATAAAGAATCAGTCTGCTTCAGTGGCTAGTTACGAAATAAATGGTTGTCACAAAAGTGTGGTCACGGCAAACCGTCAAACATTGAGTAAATATATTCAGACTTATCAAGGCTGTTTCTGACACCGTATTAGACATGATAGTTACCATTTATCATGACAAGCCTTTGATATTTAGTTGGGCAACGTTTCGGGAGAGATCTGTCTCCCATCATCTGGCAATGAGAAATGTGGTTTCTTTCCTATTTATTGCGGGGTCGGATCGAAAGGTGTGAAGTTAATCGGACCTGCGAGGAAGCTTGGGGATTTTTGGCGCTCAATTTCTAAGATTTGTGTCGCCAAATTGCGTTCAGTGCAACTTTTGATGTTATTCAACCAGATTTCTGGGATTGAGTAAGATACTTGATTGATACAAGGAGTTTATAGAGCTGAGTGAATGCTTTCTTTAACAAGTCTGTTTTTCCAGTTCTTATCGTCATCAATCACTGAAATGTTATCCCAATCCATCTGGTGTTTTTCCGTCCAACAATGATTGGAAACGTTGCCCAATTAAATTTCAAAGGCTAGTCATGATAATTGATGACTATCATGTCTAATACGCCGTCAAAAATTGTTTGTCAAACATTTGCAATTTTGTTGTCAAGCAAATGTTTACCGTTTAGCTACGTCGCAAAACATTGTTCATGAAATATTTTTGTTTGTGTCAAGCAAAACATGTTTTAACAAATTCTGTTTATTTGTGCTTATCAAGCAATGTGACTAAGAAAATCCCAAATGTTGGTAATTTTTAGGCCCTTCATCGGATGCTGGATGCACGACAGCTGGGGGTACTTCCATTTTTCATTATACTAGACGTGCCGCCCAAATGGGTAACTTTTTCAGCGCCGATTTCCCTACATATAGGTTGGTTTTTTGTAAAGAATCTCTACATATGGGTAGTAATATATTTAGAAACTTTTAGGCATGCATTGTCTTGAAAAGCCTGATAAGATATGCGTTTTGGTTTTCAGCGCAAAGGCCTTTTCGCCGCATTTAGAGTTGCCTCAGACGTTAAATTGGGTTCAAATATTTGAGCTATTGGTATAAATGGGTAAAAAATTTCGTGGTTCTTTCTATACATGGGTACCACGGGTAACAGAGTTTATCGGTAGACATGGGTGGGTTTGGAAAAACTTCTGCTTTTGGGCAGGCACGTCTAGTCTCTTCGAACAATGAAGTACCCCTCGAGAAACACTGGAAGTTGCAATCGATTTGATTAACTCGACAAAGAAATGGAATGCTCGTGTTGTCTATGGTGATACTGATAGGTAAGTATTCTCGGAACATTTTCTAGTGAGTAGTGACCGATCGGTTTACAGGCCCGTAGACTGCTGAACTGGATGCCAAGGACTTTTTTATATATGTGTAGTTTAATTATTGGAACACATGCGACATATGCCACATCAGGCTGAAGGAACCAAACACTTTAGTGCTTGGTCCTACTCGAGCACCCCAGCCAGCTGGAGTGGATGAAGAAAGATGGGCAGGCCCCCTCCATCAGTATCTTCACAAGATTGCCAACGCCGAGAGGCTATAATTAGCGAGAAATCCCGTAATGTTAGGGTATTGGTGGTGCTGCTGGGACAGAACCAAGATCCTCTGCTGTGAGTGGTATAAATGCAGTTCACCGCACTTACCTGGAACTCGGGCAGCCTTTCTTTGACGTCAGCAACTCATTGCTTGGTTCTTGGCAACCTCGCCCCCAGGCCCCAAATCGAATTTCCTCGAATTTCAACCGTCAAATCGATTTTGGCCCTGGTACCGGCCACAAAATCTGCCAAAATACTGGCAATTTTGGCCTAGGCATAAAAACAAGATGTAGGTTCAGAAAGCAGATGTCCTTAGACAGGAAATGCAAAGAATTTGGTTGATTACTGTAGGGCAAGATACAATATCTCACGTAGCATCATTTTTTGGTTTTTATAGATGTTTTTTGCATAGTTTTCGGCCTATTTTGGTGTGAAATTTTGAAAAAACTGTGAAGTCACTTAAAATTACTAGTGTTTGAACAGCCAATCAAATTGCGAATAGACAAGGCCGATACCAGGGTCGAATATAGACAGCAGAGTTTCACATAGAGGCCTATCCACCCTTGGGACAAGGTTGGGTTCTTGGCGACACTCCTCTGTCTCACCCAATTGTACGAGGAGAGTGGCTGGTCACCCCGCAGGACTTAAAAAAAGACCTGTCGTAAGGCGGATGCGCTCTAGGTTAGCTAAGCGGCTTACCATTTGATTGTGACGTATGGAAATAACGCCCTGGTGCTGGGCAACAACGGCACCAGTACCTTTAGTTGGTGCTACAGCCCAACCTTTGGTCAACAGTGGCTACAAGACAGCAGGGGGCATGTCACTGATTTATTACTCACGATTCTGTACAGGAGATAGGCACCACTAGGGTCCAATGCCTGAAGGAACTACCATGAAATACATAACCATGTGTGTGTCAGAGTGGTTGCACCTTTTGCCAAACCAGCTACGGCTAGACTGAATTAGAAAGCATCTTTCTGGGTACTACGGCTGGTAAAGTCTATAAATTTCATTTCTTTTTTCTCCGCAGTGTATTCGTCCTTATGAAGGGAGCAACGAAAGAAAGAGCATTTACTGTTTCAGATGAAATTATCAAAGCAGTTACAGAAATGAATCCGAAGCCTGTGAAGCTAAAGTTTGAGAAAGTAAGTGGATGGTTTGTCAGATTCTCATTTGACTAAATTGTCTGAGGCATTTCTATATTGTAGGTATTCATTTACCGTGTTTTCTCTACACTTTTGAGTTCAGTTCCAGATGCATTTTAACTAGAGGTTTAAAAGGTCATTCTTACTCGTATTGAAGTTCCTGAATGCAATACAAGAACGTCTGCCTGCTTATCAATAACTATGCCCTATTTTGAGGGTAACCTAGGAATACTTATACTCTACTCCAGTAGCCTTTCGCTAAAAATAGAGTCAAAATGGACTTGCTGCAATCGTCTTGTAAGAAAGAAAGAGACTCTTTTGTTCTTACGAGATGACTTGGGCAAGTCCAAGTCAAAATATGACAGGAGCTTGCAGCTAAAGGGAGTAAAATTCAAGGTGTTCGAATGCATTCAGCACTTCAATGAACAATACTTTACTTTTGTATGGCGATGTTCAGTTATGTTCAGCGATGCTGAAGTCGAGTTGTTTGAATGCATTTAACATTTCAATCAACATTTCGTTACATCAACTGAAGAACACATTGGAGAACAAAATGTCGAGCTGATGCACTGGACATTTTTAACATTTTCTAATTTTCGTCATACAAGACTGAACATCGCTGAAAAATGCTGATCAAGGGGTTCACACTCTCAACATTTTTCTGAAAAAATGTTTTCAACCTTATTCAATTAAATGGTTAGAGTGTTTGAACTATACTTTATACTTTGGCTGTAAAAATATACAATCAGACAAAGTCTAAAATTATCAAATTTCTCCCTAAAATGAGTTCTTTGTTAAATCCTAGGTTTACATGCCGTGTGTTTTACAAACCAAAAAGCGTTACATTGGATACATGTATGAAAGTTTGAACCAGAAAGAGCCTGTGTTTGATGCAAAGGGAATAGAAACAGTTAGACGCGATTCTTGTCCTGCTGTTTCAAAGGTAAATTTGGTTTCTTCCAATAAGCTTGAAAATTGATAGCATTTGGCCTAAAATTCCATTTATCTCGGCGATTTACACTTCAACAAAAGATCAAGGCCGTTTCAGTCAGACATTAAGGACTTTCGAAGGGAATTCTGGGAATAATTTTCCTGGTTATTAGAATGCAACGACTTCAACATGTTTGTGCTTAGCTGCAGTAACTAAGGAAATTGTTCCTAGAATATACCTTGTCAAGGGTATAGTCTTGGGTCGACGCGATGTTTTTCAGGAAGATGGCTGATATCTTAGGAGGGAACCCTTAGCCTAATTCCATCCATTTGATGTTCACAGTCCACTGAAATGAAATAATAGTGGTATTTGTAACTACTATTTCATTTAAGTGGGCTGTGAATCAGGCTAGAGAATCGTCTCCGCGTGCAACTACGGATCGCAATCTTTTCAGGAGCGGTAATTCAGCAAATTTGCTGCAAATTCACGAATTATGGAAGAGAAGAGAAAAAAAGGAATCTGCGACTATAAATGTTGAGAATATTTGGAAGCAAGATGCAAGTAGCCCACTTGATGAAAAAAATGGATTAAATGCCTCCTTGAGAAGATAAGCTAAGGCTTGAACCCTTTCTTTCACTTTTTTCCCGATTAAACGTGAATTCAAAGCACAATTTGCTGCACTAGCTTTCCTGAAATGAATGGGATCCCAGTCGTTGCACCGAGGAGTCCCTTACTCAAGATTTCTGCCATCTTACAGAAAAATGCCCCGTCAATCCAGACCTCTTTGAAATGGTCAAATCACTTTAAAAACATTAATAAAAACAAAGAACAGACAGTCATCTTTTGCAAGTGTCTCTCAATTGAAATTTATTGTCCAATCGTCTTATAGATATTGGAGCGTTCACTGAAGACTTTATTCGAAACGCGAGACGTCAGTCTTGTTAAGAAATACGTGCAACGACAATTCACCAAAATAATGGAAGGACGCATCTCAATACAAGACCTTACGTTTGCTAAAGAATACAGAGGAATGAAGAATTACAAACCAAGTGCATGTGTACCAGCATTGGCAATAGCCAGGTTTATATTAACATTTGTAGCTATCTTTAAAAGTCTATCAAGCACCAGAGTGAACTTAATCAGACATGATCTGCTTTTTGCCATTCGTAAATTATTAGATAAAGATTCTTACTTTTTTCCTTAGGCGTTTACTTTCAAGTGATAAAAGAGCTGAACCACGTGTAGGCGAGAGAGTACCTTATGTTATAGTGTACGGCACACCTGGGCTGCCTCTTATTCAACTTGTAAAGAGGTATGTGTTTAAAAGGTGTATGTATTTGAAGTTTCTGTTTTTATTGATAGCAAAGACGACATATCAAACTCTTGTCAGAGAATAATTTGTAACTGCGAAGGAGGGATTGATTAGACAAAAACTTCTAAGACTTTTGCCAAATAGGTCCTTCTAAGCGTCGTTGTAGAAACAGCATATAAAGACATCATTATTATTAAGATTATTATTATATATGAAGAAGTTAAGATCTCTGTAGCCTTAACTGTAGGCTTCGTTAACCATGTCTGTAGAATTTTAAACGTTGCTGTTCTCAACTAAAGCAACCGACTTGTGACGTTGCAAACAATAGCAGCTAATGTACATGAAGTTTTTTTGATAGGGTTCTTAAAACGATTAGAATCTCAAAAGAAAAACGACGTTTTTAAACAGTAAAAAATGTTTCGAATATCCCTTAATATTCATCTTTATTTATATAATGGAAAATAAGGAAATCTATTTTCGAGCAAGTTTTAACAGCTTAATTTAGCTTGGTTTTCTTATTTCAGCTTAACTTAATTAGATTGTCTTATTTTCTATTATGAAACTGAAGACCAACAAGGATGATTTTGGGCCTTTCGAAGCCCCTAGCGCCCGGGGCCCTTATGAGTTGCTCTAACCTCGACGTTGGTCCGTTGTGCCATTGTGTATTTGTTTGTATGTTTGTTGTTGATATGTTTTGTTGGTATTAATTGTTTTTTCATCGTGTTTTTTTTATTTCAGGCCTATAGAGCTTTTTCAAGATCCTTCCCTGCGACTGAACGGTTCTTATTACATAACAAAACAGATAGCACCATCATTGAATCGAGCATTTTCGCTCATTGGAGTCGATGTCATGGCTTGGTAAGTATAAACACCGTTTTCTTCCTGGCAACCCATTAGATAGAACTCCATGTAGGACGTCGCTGTGCTGTCCGTGTACTATCCTGGTACCACTTGATAGACTGCGTAATTTGATAGACTGAATTAAAATGCACGACAATGATTTTCAGTTAGAATACTACATCTTGAAGTGAATTCTGTTTTCCATAAAGGTCTATTCTACTGAAGACCATTTGCAGTTGCATCCTAATTTATACTGATTTATAGGCTACTCCACCTGATTCTCGGTAGGTACAATGAATTACCAAGACCACAAGGCAAGATAACTTTCACTGAAACAAGAGGACGAAAGAAAAAGGTAACTTAGAACTCTTTAAGCTGAAGCTTGTCTATAAAGTTATTCTAGGTTTGTTGGTCATACGCTGAAATGTATGAATTCTAGTGTTCTAGGCATACGTCGGGTGGTCAATGGTCCTGTTGATAACTTCTTTGTTTGTCAGGAACATTAAAGCTTGGGCCAAAGTCTTGACCAATCAATTTCTAGGATTTACCCATTCTTTTAAACTGTGTCAATAAACACAAGACCATTTTTATTTAACTGAAAGTAAATATAAAACGCGTGAAGTATCTTAGCCAACATGCAGTATTACTAGGGAAAACGCTTCATATACTCCCGCGAAGGTCAAGCAGTTTGTGTCAGACACTACAGATAATTCGTATTGGTAGGTATAGGTAGTCTCAGGGGAGAAAATAAGACATTCTATCATGTAATTTTCAGTTATTCAATTACTCAATACGCTATGTACAAGATCGAATCCATGCTGCGATTTTAGCATTTACACAAATGAATAACAGACAACTGACCATTTTGATCGTGAGGGAGGCACTCATACAGAACTCACTTGCCTAATGTACCTTACCTTACATACGAACGTATACAAGGTCGTATGACGAGATTAGCTATCACCACAGTACCCAAAAATACTACCACATTAGTGCGTATCCACCACAGTAGTGCGTATATATTCTCCAGCGTGCTTCAACATGTCTAATGCCTTAGGTAACAAGTGTAACATATTTTCATATTCTGATTTCAGGGTACAATATCTCAGTATTTTTCCTCTGTTCACTGTCCAATCTGCGATGAACTTACACGAGATGGGCTTTGCACCAATTGTCGAACTGATCCTCAGGCAGCGGTTGCGATTCTTAGCTATCGAATCACCAAAGCAGAACAGAAACATGCCAGCATATCTGAGGTACTGTCAACGATGACCTTTTATACATTTTTTGTTAAATCCTTTCTTTGTGGTACCATCTCCCCGTCGATATGAAACCTATGGTTTGAGCCGATGGTTTAAGGACTGACTGGTAGTCGAGAAAAGAAGAGAGTAATTTTGGGTTTTGAAAAAAATTATTGGAAAGTTAGCTAGGCGGCAGCAAAAATTATTAAAATCATCACGTCGACAATTAAGTCGACGATTTTTATGGGAGATATATATATCCGTTGATAGATGTTCTGGTTCTTAATGAACACGCTTCTACTTCTGCGGGCGTGAATCGCTTCTCGCTAAACCTTACTGTAAACATACTAGGGTTACTTAGTCACTCTTGAAGGTCTTTCACAACATTTTTGCAATCACTGCTTCAAGACTGCAAGAATTCGCAGTTTCTCTGGCGCCCAGGTCTTGAGTAGGGAAGCTTTGTTCACTTTGGCCACAGATTAAGATAAAGGCCCATTAATCAACAGTGTGTGTTCAGTTAGGATCTCAGTGTTTATCTCCGAACCCCGGAACTTTGTTCAAAATTGCTCTCACACAGTGATTCCTGTTTGTAAGCATTGTTCCCCGACAGAGTATAATGTACTTTGTTCTTCCTTCAGAGGAGCACCCACTTACAGTTGGGGACATGGTCTGTTCTTGTCCGTAATTGTCATCGTAATTGAAAGTTGTTTTAATGCATTCTTAATCTACCTTCACTTTTAAGGCAGATAGGCAAACTTAGGATATCTAATGCAAGCTATACTTTAGAATCCGTTTGTGAGAGAGAAAACGAACCTTTTGGTTACGATAGGGGTACAATTTCATTGCATTTACGGGAACGGATCCGCTGAAGGTGAAGGTGAAATGATGTTTTTAGCGCCACTCGCTAGGATCTCAGTAGTAGGTTAACTAATCGAGACCTCGACCCTGGCTGTGACGCTACCGTGGCTGGGCTCGAACCCTGACCACACTGAGCTCATGACACCACGAGCCAGCTGGATTGCCCCACGACACCACAGCACCGCTTTTCAAGCGTATCCACAAAAGATACAATTCCTTTTCGAAATTGAACGAATCCATGCGTTCCCATGTAAATACAGGGTGGCCCAAAAAAAGGGACCCCCATTTTCTCAAGGAGAAGTTTTATCAAATTTATGCCAGGAAATATTCAAGTCAAGTGCGCTATCGTGTAGAAATATGTTGGTGATTAGAGCTTCCATCTCGGCGCAATGGGACATTGAATTCATGGTGTCCGAAAACCAGCTGTTTATATTCCATCATTGCGTACTGTACTGCGATCGTGCCCGAAAGAGAATCATTATCCCAGAGTAAAATTGTCACGACCATTAATGTATGGTCAGTCATATTAGAGAAGTGTATTGAGCAGGATTGAGGACATTTTGAATATCATTTGACTGAAAGAATGAGTTATTGATTTTTCTGTTTTGTTGCGTAAGGATTACATAAGGGTATAAAGTTGCATATTTTGTTACAGTACGTTTTTGGATTGTAAAGTTTTAAAGTCAATTTATTCAGAGATACTAACCCATATCATCAGGATATTTACATGAAATATCTCACTTGAGTTGAATATCATGTAGTATTAATTTCGTGAAATTCCAACTTAAGAATAAATTATTTATAAATTATTTAGTTAGGGGGTCCCTTTTTTGGGCCACCCTGTACATCCATTCGAATCCTTTCTCGTGTAAACGGGGCCTTTCAGAGTCTATTGAATATTAGTAATTCTCTAAGTCTAGCAACCTTCTGTTGTAGCTATGTTATCATTGTACTGGATCACGTCAGCAGCCTCTACGATGCATATCACATGACTGTCCTGTTCTGCATAAACTGTATCACATGAAAGCAGATTTAGAGTCGGTCTCTGGCTACAGACAGCTCTTAGAGGAACTAACGTAGAGCGAGACTTAATACAATTAAAAATTTAGGGTCATTTTTATAGAAAACGTGATTAGTTGATGCGACTTGACATAGTCCCAAAATCTCTGACTCAGTAACTTAGTGAGCATCCCTTTGGTAGTCCTATCCTGTATCCTTGTCGTCAAACTTTTTGTGCTTGGCTCAAAAACATCAGGCACCGAATTCTGCTTATTATGCTTGTCAAGCATTGTTTTCTGATGTGGCAAACTGTTCAAACATCGCTTTAGAAACCAAATTCCAAATGTTCGACAAACAATTTTAGATCGTTTGGCAAGAGCCAGAGTCCCAATTACCTGGAATTAAAGACGTGTAGACCCATGAGCAAGACAATTACTGTGCCAAAAACCATAAAAGAGATTGGTACCACATTGATACCACTCCTCTTATGGGAGCTCCGCTGTAGGGCATTGGCGTGCAAAGCCGGTATGTCATTGACATGCTAGCCAAAAATCACAGGCTCTGTGTCGCATTGCCTGACAATCACGTTTTCTCCAAATATTAATTCACATATGTAGCTATATCTAATCTTACTGCATTAAAAATTAGAATTTATAACAAATTAAATTATCATAAATGTTCTATATGTTTATGTGCACTATTTATTTCTGTAGTATATTATTTCATTCAGCTTAAAAGCTTTCATGAGAAGACATGTTTACTATTTTCATTGCCTTTTCGATATCTGTTTCCCATTTATTTAGAACTAGCAGTAAACGCCGCTTGTTAGCTCGTCTTATGAAATGTTTTCGTTATGGAGTAGTGCAGAAAATGCACTTGCCTCTTTGAGAATTTAAAGGGCCCCTAAAGTCAAAAATTTTATTTCTGATTATGATGGGAATGGACCTCTTGAAAAGGAATCTGTTATTATTTCTTTGATATCTAGCACCGTTTTGCTTATATAAGCATTTGTATTTCGAAAATTGAATTGAATTGTTATTTTCGGAAAATCCTGAATTGACGTCACACTGCCAGTCGGCAATCGCCAAATCTTCGGACAAAATTTTCGGTTAGGCAGCGAAAACTGGACTTCACTTTGTCTTTGCAAAGATGGCGGATCGATCTGATCCGAGCAGCAGCGCCAGCAGTGATGAGGCCAGTTTTGTTTCCAGTGTGTACGTCGGGATGTCTGATTTGGATTCAGAGGCTCAATCTATGGATTCTCAAGGCTCTCCAGATATTATAGTTGAAAATGGCAATGTCTTACCGTACCAGTTTGAACCTCAATATCTGGTAGAGCAATTGGAAGAGTTGGACCTAGAGCTGGAGAATAGAGAAAGGGGAAACGAAAATGAAGACAGACTGCATGATTTATCTTGGTGAGCTTTCTTATCAATGACATATAAAATTCAATTAAAAAATACCAAACTTCTAAAGCTTTCAATTTCACATAGAATTAAAGCATTCATACCATTTTGGTTTTGCTGTATTTTGGCTTTGTAGAAGTTCACCATCATTGCTCAAGTGCTGAATGCACAGCCAAGAGCTCAGATATGGAATTCCTTGACCCAAAAGCAAGCGAGCCTTATGTCAATTTAAATTTACATGCAAAAATTATTATGTTACTAGCTTGTTGTCTGTACTTGTTATATTGGGTAGTTGAACACCATCATTGCTCTGACACATGAGCTCAGGTGTGGAATTCCTCAGCCAGTTATGGCTCAGATTTACTGTTCTGATGTCCCTGTCCTTGTATGTCAGCTGTTATCAGTATAATAAATATTATTAATCTAGATACATACAAAACAGATTAGTCAAATGTTCTCTGAAGGTCCTTGTTGCACTAACAGCATTATTCTAAAAAAGTTCAGAATGTGTCCCATTTATAACTAATTAATACACTTTGATTAATTGGATTAATGGAAGATGAAATTAATCACTCAGAAATAATTTATCATAAATTTTGTCTCAAAGGTGCACCTGTGGTCATTGCCAGATCATGCCAACGGCACATGAATGTATCTGCTGTGATGAAGTTGTGGAGGTGGCCAACAAGCTTGAGGAAGTTGCTGCAACCCATTCTGAAGAAGACCAGCCTTCGTGCATAACTGATACGGATGCTTTTCATGCTGTTTGTTTGAATAGATGGGTTCTTCAGACAGCATGGTTTCAGTATCGTACACAGTACCAGCAGCACTACAACGGTCCAGAGCACAAACAGAACAGGCATGTAGCCTATCGTCAACTTGCCAGATGGTGTTGGGGCTTTCTTGGCAGGGAGGTGAGAGTAGTGCTTCCTGCTTGTGCTGTTTGCTGTATTCGGGCAAATTTTCCTCCACCTGGAAATGAAGAAGAGTTTGGGCAGCATGAATTTGTTGGTTATCAAGATGTAAATTAGTTTGTAATATATGTATATAGTAGTTTGTATATAGTAGTTTGTATATAGTAGTTTTCATCCTTATTTTTCATACATGACCAGGTTATAATTTTTGCAAATTTTCACACAGAGGGTAACAAAATCATTAGATCAGTAAAGCATTTGCCAGGAAAAGAAAATGGTCAATAGCCTTCATTTTTAATCATTTGTGGCAAAGCTTGTTGCTTAAAATGGTGTTGATTTGAAATCGCAAATTCAATTAAAAATTATTTTTTTTACAATATATCATGTAATAGCAAGCCCCATTTCTTCACTGTGATAATAGACAGATGATCTATTTAGGTCAGGAGAAATACTATTATTGTGATGTACTAATTAAGGGGATTCAATGCTTTCAAAGTCTGAAATATTTGAGGGCAGATGGGTTTTAGACCGAAAATTTGAGTCCTAATTACAAGAAACTTGATTCTAGTGCAAGTCCGACTGTACTCCTGGAATTGCTATGTTTTTAAAAATGTGGACATAATGTGGAGATACCATTACAGGCTTCTGAAAATGAAAAAATGAAAATAGATAAACCAAATTATATATAGCCTGGTGGCTCTGCAGGAGAAATACACCATTACACCATGTAGAAAAAAGAATGTTCCAATTACGAAATTCCAGAAGCACTAGATAGGCTTTGCAACCTCAATTAGAAGTATAAAAAGTAGATATGGAAGCACTTACATGCGAGGTCTCCTCTGCAGCATGTCTGGCCCTTTTCTGTCCGAGCATTACTGGTCCACTTTAGCTGGAAGCGTTCAACTCCAACGAAGTCAGCCCAGGCCGACCGAAGTGGTTCCTCACGAGGGAACTCGAACAACGCTACTTTATGTGGCAAAGAAACACTGCCACAGTCTTCCACGAAACACTTTCTTGGCATTTCGCAGTTTGGTGTTCAAAAAAATAATAAAATAATATGATAAAGGAAAAAAAATCAAACAGTACGATTATTCTCACACTATAATTTGAGAGCAAAGCGAAAGCGTCTGACGACTAGTAGCAAGTACTCCCAAAAGACTGAAAACAGTATGCCACATGCGGTCTGTGCCTGTCTGTGCTTGTTTTCTCGGTTTCTGACCGATCAGGAATCGTCATGGCCGAGTTACGCGTTTTACTCACCGAAATGATAACAATAGACCCGTGTGACGTAACAATAGCCCCGTGTTACGTCACACGGGGCTTTTTTCCGAGAAAAATTTCTCGGATTTTGCCCGCCGAGTCCAACTTTGAGCGCTTATAACAGGCAGAAGAAGCAATATTTCTTAAAAAAAACTTCAGGATGGCTTTCAGGGCGTTATCCACTATCGAAATCTTAAAAAAAAATTTTTGACTTTAGCCGTTTGGGGGGCCCTTTAATGAATCAAATATGCCTGTGAAACAAGACGATAAAAAACACAAAAAGTCTATAAAAATGTCTTTGTCAGAAGATATTGATGAACAATGGGTCATAGAACATGCTAGGCAAGTTAACAAAATGCTACCTGGTGGTCTGAATATAATTGGTGTTTTTGTGTTCTGTTCCCCTGAGTTTGCCCGTAAGAATCAGTCAAAATTATTTAAATGTGTTGCCGGAGTTCATAAGGTAACAGAAAAGGGAAGATTCCAAAAAAGTTGGACAGCACACAGTGAGAGAATACTGGTCCATGTATGTAGCTCAACAAGAAAAATTATCAGTAGAACAGTTAACGTATTAGATAGTGTTATGGCTCTACAGCCTGCTGAGTTGAAATTCCAGTCATTCATTGGCAAATGGAACACTGTACAATGTGTATCCAATATAGATGTGCAATTCCATCTTCCAGTCTCGTCAGAAAAAAGCCGACTAGAGGTTCAAATACTACATGGCTTGCAGTGGTATCTTGAAAGAATCTGGGATGGTGTTGCTGCTATGAACGGTAAGATCATCAATGAAGATGAAATATTGTGTGAACAAACTAAATCAAGTAAAGGGAAAACAGTCAAAGATAAGCCAAAAGTATTTGATGTCGAGCTTTTTACATCACCAAACAGCAAAAAGAATGGCACAACAAAACAACAAAACTCTTTCGGTATTATAAGTTTTGTGGGGAAATTATTCTGTCAGGCACACCTTCATGCAAAGGCAACAAAAGGAGAAGCAATAAAGGCATTGAAATGTGATATTATCAGAAACATACTTTCAAGATTGCAGTTGCTTTGCGAAGAAGCCGAAGTTAACAATCTCTACCAAGTGGAAAACTGGAGTTTGGTATCCCCCATACGTGTTTTTGTTCCCATAAGCAAATCCCCAACCACATTCTGTGATTATATTTTCAAGGATGAGCGAAATGAAGATTCCTTACAAAGGCTTTCAGAACTTTTGGGCATTTCTGCTGTGGAAGAAGACCTAGTTTTTGTTGATAAATCACCAGATCCTGAAATGGCAGTTCAAATGACTTCAGGAAGTGCATATAACTCAAGTGCAGAGGAAACAGAGCCATTCGCCCACAACAGCACCTCTGCTCCAAAAAAGAACACTATAATTTTCTTCTCTGCAATTATTTTAGCCATTCTTGCAGTATTAATTGGCCTGTTCTTTTTGAAATAAGCTATCACGAGTTTGTTCCCAATAGTTTTTGGCATTAATATACAGAATGTTATTTCAATTGCTTTGTTTTATTAGATTCCTTGCGAAATTCTTAGTCTTAAATCGAATATAATTCTTCGTGCATTGCACAAGAATTTTAAGTGACCAGCCCCGATATTGCTATAAACACCTGTTAACCCCTTCTGAAGTCCCGACATTAACTTTTTTTGGGTGCCCTGTTGTCTCAGATATTTCCTTCCGCGTCCGCCTTTGCAGTTTCGCGGACAAAATTTTTGGTCCAGTTGCAGAGAGTGCAGCCCAGTTGGTGAGGCGTTCCTTTTTCTACATCTATCTGACTATAATTTGCTTCATGTACATCAAAATTTTTACATCAGTATTAACAAGATTTAACAGAAGGGAAGCGCTCGAGTTTCGCCAACCTCATCGTCCGTTGAGATAAGCTTTATTCAGCTCAGTCTGCCAGGTGTCTAGGCCATTTTTAGGCCCGTCATACAATACAATAAGCTGCGCAGGGAACTTGCGACTCTGTCATGTCATCTGCTGGACTGGCTGGCGGATATTATGTACGGGGAAACTTTTTTATTGAATTATGTGTTGTTATAACCTAACCTCCACAACTGTGTAGCTCGCTCAGTTTTTCAGTCAGTTTTTATCCTGTTGTTTATTGATGTTGCAAGTGAGCTAACTAACACTCTTCTCATCCCTGCCGTATTCAGAGGTTTAAATCGTTGGAAAAATTTTCATCCATTGATATGAGCTTCGAGGCAGCTAGTGCACCAACAAAATTTATACACGAGCCTTCTGCATCATTAAAATGCCCGGTTTGTGAGGGGCTATTCAGAGACCCTGTCATTTCAACAAGATGCGGACATACATTTTGCGAGCAGTGTGTCTCAGAAAATGCAGGTGACTCAGGAGTTTGTTGTCCATTAGACCAAACTTCATTTCGTTCAACAGACATAGTTGCAAACAGAGCGGTCCAAGGACAGTTAGAAGATTTACAGATTTACTGTCAGCATGCACTGATAAGATTTGATTCTGAAGAGGACTTTGTTATTGATGAAAATGGCTGTAAAGAAAAGATACGGTTAAGTGAAAGAGAAGAACATGAGTCACAATGTCCATATGCATTGCTTCCATGTCCAAATAGCTCAAATTATTGTGGAAAATTCAGAAGAAAGGACTTGCAAGAACATCTTCTGGTTTGCGTCAATACCCCATGTCCTTTTGCTGCAAGAGGTAATGCATGTTAGAATGTTAGATCCTTGTCTGATAAAACCATTTCTCAGACATAGTGTTGCTTTCAGATTGGATTTCCGTTATGGTGCAAGCAAACAAACAATCTTTATTTGCAAACACAGGTCAGGGGTTTCAGCAGAAATAAAGCTGATCCTGGCATTCAGCTTTGGTCCCCAATTGATATTTTTTGAAAAGATACCCTGGGTACTTATTTCTGGCCTGGGATGACTGTAGGCTTGCGAAAAGTAGTTTGGATGAGATTGCCCTCCCCCCAACCAGCAGATTGTGAGCCAAATGCTTTGACCACTTGGCAACGCCACCTCTGCAAGAACTTGGAGAACAACCAAATGAAAACAAACAAATAAAATTAGATTATTATCTCTGGTCTAAATTGAGATATGAAATTAAGCTTGCGTGTGGAGTGACCCTAATATTGAAACCCCCAACCCATAATCTCTACGCACCAGCACTTTTGCAGCCAAAACAGTTGGAAGCACTCTGCAACCATACGATATTGAATCAAAAGCTATGATTTAAATGAATAAAGCTGCAAGGGACACTTTATCTCTGTCACCTGGAGTCCAAAAGGTTGCACAAAGTGCTCTGAAATCAAACATTTGATGATTTAATTATTAAAAGACTGTATCTTTCTTCTTTCATAGGCTGTTCATTTTTGGGTGTTCAAGCTGAAATACCAGAGCATCTGAAGTCATGCCATATTGCTAACTCAGAAAATTTTGAGAACAACATAGAGGTATGAATGACATAAGGTTTCTCATGAAAAATTTTGGTATAACCATGTAACTATGAGTCCTGTTTTAAAGAAATCACTCTTAAGAAACTAAAGCCGCAAGATTATTTGTCAAATTTGCCAAATTAACACAAACGAAAAAATTCAAAAATTGCAAATTCCTTGGATTTTTTACTCAAATTATAAGAGGCATGAAACGGAAAAAAAGGTCTTTTGTCTCCATTTTTTTATTTTGAAATTCAACCATGTGGCCAAAATTATTTCCCTAACTTAATCTTGATAATCTTGATAAAATATAGTTGGGACAGTGCTTTGTGCTGACTGTCTGTATTAAGAATTTTCCCTTTCGTTATGGTTTTGAGAAAATTAATTCATGCAAATATTTCCAAAACGGCCATTTGCGAAAATTGATACACGCAAAATGCAATTTTTCAATTTGCGAAAATAAATACACTTGAAAATTGGTTTGCTTAATGCAATTATACACTCTCAGTCATTTTTCACCAGTCAGATCCCTTATAAATTTCAATCTTGCAATCGCTGTAAAATCAAAATTTTCAAGACAAAAGGCACCCAAATTTGCCTCAGCACTAAAGAATCAAGCCGCTAAAGCCGAATCAGAAGTAAAAACTTTCAAATGACAAATTGCTTTATCTCTTTCAGGTTGGTGATAATGGAATCAGTTCTGGAAATATCATCCGGACAATGAGAAGTCTTAGTGACAGAGTAACTGAACTCGAAAAAGACAAAAAGTCATTGTTGTCCCAACTTGAGCAATCTAACAGGTATAGTTTGTTGTTTGATTGGTGACTTGACTTGGGATAAGTGACAAAGTGACAATCAATCAAGGAAATATACGTCATATTGCAGAGTCATTCTTGAGTATAGTTTGGTTATTTTGATGTGATTTTTATCTGTGTCAGGAATCTCTGTGTCTCTTCATCAAAAACCATTTCATGTGGGGAGCAACAGTCACACCCATCCAAAAGTTGATGAGTAAGATATTGAGTGAAAAAACGTATCTTGCTTCAAAAAAAACGTATTTGAGGGCAAGATTTTTGTTTATTTATGGTGTTGGTGTTTAGGAATCTGTCTAAATCCAGACGATCATCTTCCTTGCTTTGCGGATATGATGAAAACATGCTTCAGCGATTATTACAAGTCGATTGAGTTCAAGTTTCCCAATCCTTAGGACTGTTCCTATGTCAGGCCCTCGGATTTCAAAAATCAAAAGACACCAAAAGTCAAGATAACAAACAAATACGACTTAAATATCGCAGCGGAATATTAGATATAGATCTTACATTTATGAATCTTTAATAGAACTACGGAAAAACTAAACTGTCTCCTCGACAAGTCCAACCGTCTCTTCACGCATCAACAAAGATCAGTTTTCGAAAAAAACTAAAATAGTCCCAGACAGGGGTCAACGTTCCTTCTTACGATAATATATGTGTCTCTCGCACCTATAGGGTCCCAAAGAAGGAAAAGATCATGGAAATAAAGATCGCAGATATTCGTTGCTCATCGCAGAGGATCCTTTTATTGCAATGCAATTGTTTGAGCCTGATTAATAACCGACAATGTTTCCACTGTTTATTGCAATTTTGAACAGAGAACCTCCATATTGTTGCCCCCTGTTTACAGGCTAATAACATCGGTCCCACTGGTGTCCGTTATATAAGAGTTCAACTGCATTTTGATCCACAACTTGCTGGATTTCCCGTCATTGTCAATTGTTTGCCTGGACCTATTTTGACGTTTGAACTCTGAGGAGCGACGGACCAAAAAGCATTCAATATGTTTAAGGGTCTGGCTAAACGATCACACGTTGTTGAGCAAACGTTTGTGACTTTGTTCAAAAATCAAAATGTTGTACGTTTGGCTAGCTTCGTCGCAAGCATTTTCTCATCAACCCTTCTTCTTCCAGCAAGTAAAATATGTTCTCGAACTTTCTCAAAACATCGTGCAAAAAATTTTGCTTAGTTTTGCTTTACAAGCAACGGTTTTTCGGCGTGGTCAAGCATTCAAACATTGCTTAATTTGGAAGTATTATATTTGACAAACAAAGATTTTTACAAACAATGTTTGATCCTTTGGCTAGAGCAATTAAACTTTTCTAAAGACATTGTGCAACAACTTTTTCTTAGTTTTGCATTACAATTCTTTGAGACGTGAAACAGTCAAACATTGCTTAACTAGGAAGTTTAGATGTTTGACAAACAATGTTTGATCGTTTGGCCTGGGAATTTATTTGTTTCCACTGTCTAATCGCATTTTATCTGATCCCTACTGCAGTCAGCTTACAAGCTTAAGAGGACAAGTCGAGAACCTGAAGCAAGTAATAGAACAAGTAAGAGTGACACAGTTAGCAATGATGAGAACGAGGCTTGGATCTCAATCATCAACAGATGTGGCCGCTGCTTATGATTATTCAATGCAGAAATCATTCTCATCAATGTCAGTCGCATCTACCTCTCCTAATACTTCAGTGTCATTGTGGCCCACATCAAAACAGGAAAACTGGAAAATGCCATTCACATTCAAATGCATTGGCACATTCAGGTATGTTTAATTTTGGTATGATCTCAAGCACTCAGTCTATCATTATCTTGAGCTTAGACTTATTACATTACTCTCGATCCGAAAAATTAAAGTTGTGCAATTTTGCTGAAAATTGGTAGAATGGTGTAATTTTGTGTGCTGTTTTCGAATCTGAACTTTATTTTTCAATATGTTTCAGTCCTTGTGGTAAAATAGGGAACCAAATGGGGGCAAATTGGGTAAATGGTTAATAAATAATTGGGTTAATAAGTTCAGATTCGAAAACAGCACCCCAAATTACCCATTTCTACCGATTTTCAGCAAAACTGCACAACTTTTATTTTTTACCAAATTTTTGCTCTGGTGTGACAAAGTAGACCAAAAAGACGGAAAGGAATACCGTCCATCATTTCGACTCAAGAGCGATACCTCCTTCAAACTTGAAAAAATAAGTTATTTTATTGTTCGAGCTTTTATACATACAAGAGTTCCTCATCATCGTCATCATCATCACCATCATCATATCTGCATAATAATCACAATCATTATCATCATCACCATCATTATTATCATCCTCATCATCATCATCATTATCATCATAATCGTCATTATTTCATGTCGGGGAATATTTCTAGTATATGGTATAAATTTATTCCAACTTACAGTAGCTGTACTAATAATTACAATTGAAATCTTAAACCTCACTACAATGGTGAATATCTAAATAAATAGAAAGAATAAGCCGTGAAACAAAACGATTGCCTTGTATGATAAGTAATCCGATAAGAAATGAATCCGGTATCGTGTGAGCGAGGCTATGGTACTCTAAGTCCCCGCTTTCAAGAAACATGGGTGCAGCCTATTGTTTGAAAACAATAATCCAATGTTACCTGTTGTCTCAAGGAGTTTTCTAGACTGTAGTTTCTTATATATCTGTTTCTTAAAAGCAGGGACTTTCTGTAATTCGATATTTTTCAACATAATTTTTGGTCACATTTGTATCTTTTAAAATAACTGTTTTCGTTTCAGGGGCCATTCTGGAACTATCTGGGCTTTGACAGCAAGAGGAGGCAACCTATTCAGCGCAGGCGCTGATCGTACTATAAAGGTGTGGGATATAAGCGATACGAAAAATTCAAAAGGATGTATACAAACTTTGAAAGGACACAGAGATGATGTGAGTTAATAAATTATTATAATCGAAACGTAATAAGTAAAATTAAGCCAAAAGACTTTTTCGATTATAGAAATTTTTCAAAATTTTGGGATATTGAGTTTTGGATACCAAATTCGTATTAAGCAGCGAAAATTCAATCTACGTGCCAGTTTTACTATCTTGTATAATTATTTTAAGAGCGTTCAAAGTTTGCATTTTTATAAGGGCTCGGGTGAAAAGTTTCACCCCCAGAAACTTGTCACGGGCAAAGCCCTTATAGAATTGGGATCTTTCGACGCACATGAAATCAATGAAACAACGCTAGGGCAATGAAACTTTGCACCACGACTGTTTTTGATGCTCTATACGATTTAAGCATCGAAATTTCGATTTCGTGAGGTTTTGAAAACTTTCAATACTGGCGGCCTTTTGTCGAAAAGGGCTATTGATGGTCAAAACACAGTACCAATTTCGGTTTCCCCATCTAGGCATAAGTTCTGCCTTAGTCAACTGTTTCGCTCTGTTTCTGAATTGAAACTCTGAGGAGTGTCAGGCGAAAAAAGCTTTTAAGTAACTATTTGTATTTAGATTTTACGCTCTTTCTTGCTTCGTTCATCTTTTTATTAGCTAAAGCATTGACAAGATGGCTTAAGCCAAGTTTCCACTTGCATGTTTTTTGCCTCAGAACTGCTCGGGCTGGAAAGAATATCACGTGACTTGGAAAATTTTATGTCCTTTCTGTTCTATTCCGTTCTGAATGAAAGTTGAAATGAGTTCAAATTTTTCCAAGCTTTCCTATGGAAATGCTCGGATTTAGAAAAAAATAACCAATCACATTTGTTGGAATATGGCAGGCAAAATTTTAGTGAAAATTGCAATTAGTAAATTTCCGTTCTGTTCCGTTCCTAGTCAAGAAATATGCAAGTTGAAATTCGGCTTTAGTTACATGGGCTTCACACCTGACAACAAGCTGAATCGTTCGTGTAAATTCATTGATCTTGTTTTTCTAGGTGCATGCACTTTGTACTGGTAGTGGATGTCTGTACAGTGCTGGTTCTGATAAATCAATTCGTGTATGGAATTTGGCAAATTTTTCATTACAACTAGTTAAAGAGGTGAGTTTAACCTAGTTTTCATATCGTTTATTGACACGGGAACACCAACGTTAAAATGGGATAATGTAAAGCGAGGTGCCATCTATGTCGTCGACGGGGACAGATCAAATATAATCAAGATTGGTCCAACATTTCTGAACGCTACCGTAGCGTCCTATTCTCTTACGACGTAAAGTTGGTTTTCCGCTAGGCTGATTCTCCCGCGCGCAGCAGAGCGGCTATTGTATTTGCATTGTTATTTCTAACAATGGTCGCTTTTAAACGCTCTGCTACATGCGTTCTTGAAAGATGGATGGATTGACTGTAAGTTTTCCGCCGCATCCGATGGCGCCTGCCCATCAACTCTGGAAAGCTTTTCACACGATATCGTTATACTAACTAGAGCACTTCTGCCTGTGCGCCCCCGTCTTCTTTACAATTATTTTGGAGCATGAACATCGCCACAACGAAGGGGTCTAGATGGGGACGCTTCTCCATCGCTAAAAATCTTCTTTAAAATGATCTCTTCTTTAAAATTATTTGGGAACATGAACATCGCCACAACGACGGGGACTAGATGGGGACGCTCCCCCGACGCTAATGCCGATATGGCAATTTGGTTTTAGCTATTCAATAGTGATTTACAGTCTTCTTCTGAAGTTAGAAGTCAGACTAAATGATATTTTTTTTTGTTTTCAGGATGCTCATGATAATATAATTTGTGCGATTTTATATACTGGAAAATACATATTCAGTTCTTCGTTGGCTTCAATAAAGGTAAACACGTATTTCAAATTTTATCATTATTATTGTCTGATTAATTTTTACTGCTTGGTTTGCTTTTTTGGTTAGCTGATCGATATGGTTTATGTATAGGTCGATTCGGCGGCTAATTGAAGTTCTGGATGGGTAATGGACGCTTGCCCGTTTTCGAGGGCGTGGGCTCAGGGCACATTTGGTTGACGAGCTGACGAGCATGAATGCTACATTAATAACGAAAAATTTCGGACGAATAACTTAAGACAAAAATCTTTCGGACTCTTTTCTCAGAGCTGTTCTTTAAATCTTGCTTTGGAGTTCATTAAGAATATTTTCCACTGTATTTTTATATATTTGCTAAGTATGCGTCCAGTTATAATAGGAGATAGGATGTCACCCACTCCAAGTGGAAGTATTTCAATGAACAAGTATTGTCAAAAAAGTTTCGGACAAATTTTCAGGAGATTTTAAATCTTTCGGACGGTTAATTTTTCGGACAAAATGTTGTCCAAAAGTTTGATCGTCCGAAACTTCTTTTAGCCATGTAGCTATCGCTGTTGAGTTGCATTGCTGGGGGCTAAGACTACAAGAGGCTATTGTCTCGTTCTTGTTGTTAGTTTCGGTTGATGAGCGATAACTAAGACTCAGGTAATAAGTTTAGCAACGCTTTCTATCTTTTATTCAGGCTCACCATAATTCAGTTTTGAATACATTTTTGATTTTAAGTTTTTATGTGTTGTTTATCGTTTTATTCGTGCTTTATCTTTTCACACATTGAATCTTTTTTCGTTCTGTCTTTCAGGTCTGGAGTATTGGTTCATTAGATTTGGTTCATTCTATAAATGACCTTCAGCACTGGGTGCGAGCACTTGTGTCTGATCAAAAGAGGGTTAGTGAGTTATTCATGTCAACCTTTTTGATTTATGAAGTTGTGCGTGTACTTTGATACATCATTACAACTGCACATATCCTTATTACCCTAGGGAATCGTCTGTCGACAATGTGGCTTCACTAGAATGCATTTCTAACTCAAATGTTTGAAAATGTGGAAACACTAGTGCAACACATTTTGGCTCAGTGATGGCTAAACTAGGCACTAGTGGTCATTCGACACGGTGGATAAAACTAGAGAACATTTATGCAACATGGTCCATTTTTAGATGTCGCACGAAAATGTTGTCTAGTTTGGCCAGTCCTTAATGCAAGGAGAACAGTGCCTTTATTTACAAAGATCCTAAATGATATGTTATCCAAATTTCTGCCATGTACAATTTATCTCTTTGTACTCTGAGTTGTTTGAACGTCTTGTAGTTTAGCTCAATGACGAAAACTGCGAGATCCTTATTCCAAGCAGCACTGCACCTGCTGGTAAGCAAATCTATCGCCTATAACTCTCACCATTGTCAGAACACATTGTATAAGGTATGCGTGTTATATCTGTTAGGAAAAGATTTACAGCGGATCGCATAACACTGTGCATATCTGGGATGCGAATAGCTTTGTATTACGTGGAAAAGTTGATCATAACCATGGTTCAGTCTATTCATTAGCAGTTACAAGTCGCTATCTCATAATAGGTGAGTTTGGTGTTTTCGTCGCGAGTAACCCTTTCCAAAAGGTACAGAAAATTAGTTTTCCTTATAGTACCTTTGGATTGCTTCATTGAAAATTAAACTACAAAGTGACAAAATGCTGGGTATTCAGTTATCGTAGTGGGTTGGCGTTGGCCGTTGGATCTTTTCATTCGAAAGGAGCCATCATCGCCTATTTGCAATTTTTACTCTGTCTTTCTTCCTAGGTACATATAACCGAAACACTCATTTATATGACATCAATACATTTCGACCAATCAAAGCCCTAACTGGTCATCTTGGTACAATCACAGGAATGACACTGTCTCAGTCTGGGGAGTTCTTATTCACTTGCTCGTGCGATAATACAGTACAGGTGAGCAGTAACCTTCTCGAGGAAATTTGGTAGACTCATTTCATAATTCCAACTCTTCGTAAATTAAGGCCTAGTTTTTACTTGAATAAACAAGCTAGGTTAGTTGAATAGTCTGTTAATCCTTGGTTTTCCCGCTGTATTCCGCTAGTTGATTGGTGTTTAAAACACAATGCCAACTCTGGGATACTTTCTGGTTGGTGCTTTTCGATCCCAGCTTGCTATACATCCCACTTTGTCAATTGCTTTGGCCTGTTTCTGACGTTTATACTCTTAGGAAAGAGTTTTTAAGTCTGTCCAAGAATGGGCCAAAAATCTTTCTGCTGTTTCTTGCAATTTTGAAATTTTGTACGGCCGAAAGACTATTATTGTATAGTGTGACAGAGTTCCGTCTGATTACTTCATTTGCTTAAAGTGTTTGTTAATTTCTTAAGGTTTGGGACATTTTCAAGTTGTTACCAATTCAAGTGCTGAAAAGACACGAAGCAAGTGTTAACTGTGTTGCATTACGAGGCAATCTCCTCTACAGTGGATCTGAAGATATGGAAATTAAGGTGGGTAGCTCATATAGATATAAACACTTCTGCATCGTTTACTTTCATCTCTTTCCGAAAGAAAACAAAAATCTTACCTACACATCTCGATAGTACTTCTACCATCTTCGATTCGTAATTGCGCCATGTCCTAAAGCCAGCCGTGTGTGGAAATTTTCGCACAATTCATTGCTGGCTGCTAATCGGCAACTTAATTGCTAATCAATTTTTTTAACTAATTCATCGGAACTGGGCTGTCTAGTTCTTTAGCTATTAGCTCCTTTTTGACAGAAACTAGTCAGCACACAGTTTCAGAAAGCTGGGCATGTTCTACTTCTGCATTTGATTGACGACTGATTCCCATCTTTCCCAGTCGATCTAAAGACGGGTTTCCACTTATGCGAATTTGGTCGCACGATCGCGCGACTAGCTCTCTGGGCATATGTAGTTTGTTTCAGCGACGAAGATTCCCTTGTCGTTTGCGATGGCGCGACTGATTTTGGAAGTTAGATTCACTTCTACTTTTTTGGGACCAGCAAAAGCAGAACCAATCAAATTGCTTTATTTTTCAGTCGCACGGCCAGATTCACATAAGTGGAAATCATTTGTGCGACTTTTTTCGAGCGATCGCACGGGTCGTAGGTCCAAATTCGCACAAGTGGAAACCCACCTTAAGCGCTTTGCAAGCACGATCAACTGTATCTTATAAGTTCTGACCAGTTGTTGGCATATGGACATAATTTAGGAGTTACATCTAGTTGGCATGATGAATACTGACCAAAGACCACTTACTACCCTAACTCGCATATATACTCTTATACTTGCTACTCCCTCCCTCTTCAATCATTCCTATATTGTCCATCTTTTTTTAACGCTCCTTTACGGTTCACGTATCATCACATAGCTCTCTTTTTCGCTCCTTTCAACACTATCCTCCTTTCTCTCGCAGTCCTGTCCATTCACGTCGTGGTCACTTTCATAGTTAACCTCCCAATCATTCTAATCAATCATATCAATCCTGCCAGATTTATTCTCATTCACCCTGAAGAAGTCCTGTATGGCAGAACGAAATATTGCCAAACAAATTTTACATGTTGTCTTTCTTTAGTACCATCTTGCCTTGTTTCTTTCCATAAGGGATTTTCTTTTCCTGCAAAATCTGTATCCATCTCTTTTAGGTCTACTGTTACTACAAACTCAGCGAAAACACTTTCATAAATTGATTTCATCCACACACAAGGTAGCTACAAACCTTTACAATTAATATAATTTTGTATATATTAGAAAATTTATGTTCATATTTTCATGCAATTATTAAGTAGGAATATTTTTTTATCATTTAGTCACATCCAACAAATTTCTGCAATTTTTATGTATTTTCAAATGTGCTTGACGTTTAAGCTTCGTTATACCGCATGATTTTAAACGACAACTTTTAACCAGAATTGTTGTGTTGCAGTGCCTAATCTAAGGCTCAATTTACACTATGCCGGTACGAAATGAATACGGAATGATTTCTTGTCGAATGGGGAATTGGGAGTCCCCGTTCACACTATGCCGGTATGAAACTTCCTCGTTGAGTGAGCAAATACGATGTTGATTGATGTTGGTTGGGTGAATTTTGATTAGGACCAAGTACCCATCCAACATTTCAGGTCAGGTATCGGAGCACCGCGCCTCGCCTCAGCCTATATCGGATAGGGCAAACCGGATAGCTATCGGGGGGTCTTGATTTGCTAATCGGATAGACATTTACACTCTATATAGCCGAGACAATAGAAAATTACAATACTGATCCCCTCTCACAAAAGAATTTCAATCACATCTGGAGCGGAGTGATTTTTATTTTCGATTTTTGTTTGAGCAACAGTGGCGTAGCCAGGGTCTTTACTTTGGGGGGGGGCAAAAGACCAAAAATCTTGGGGGTCCGGGCAAAATTTTTGGGACCATGACCTTCTACAGGTCGTAAAACGGCCCTCTAGAAAAGAGATTCGACAGGCTTTCAAACGGAGAAAATATGTTGAATTATTCTTGCTTTTCACAATAATTTCATGACAGCAGTGTCTATTGCTATGCCAGAAAAAATTTGTTCTTAGACCATTGAAATTCATGAAAGCTACCAAATATCTGTTTGTAAACACAAACTTTGTTACCGTGCGTTTTTATTATGAAAACATGGAAATAGTCTCAAATTAATTAATGGGAGGCACAGAAAACATGGGGGGTCCGGGGGTATGCTCCCCCAGAAAAATTTTCATTTTTCAACCTCTATTATCGCATATAATGCATATTTTTTTGCTTGCCTATTGTGTTGTGTTACATACTGGATATCCGAAGACATCTCACCTCACCTGTTTGTTGGAAACACTTGCTTTCTTGTTGATGTAGAACATTCAAGCCAAGAAGACTTATACGAAGCAGTGAAGATTTTCATTCTACATTTATCTACTAGAAACATGTCTTACGTTGTCTGATCTTTCGTTTACTCTACTAATTTTCTCGTGGTTTTGCCTTTTCGTTCTATTTCGTTTTATTTCGACAACGAGAGAAAGGAGATTGACGTTTTCACTTTTCACCACTGCAAGGATACGCTAGGGAGGTCTTTTGAATAAACTTTAAACCTGTCCGACGGGATCGTAAAAACACAAGAAAGTACCTTTAGAAGCCTTCACACATCGAGAGCTGTTGCAAAAGGAGGGGAGTGTGGGTTGAACAATAGTAAACACGTGGCGTTAATTGCCGCATAACATTAGTTGTAGAACCTTTTCCTGGAACCGAGCAGGTGAGGTGGAATGATATCTCTACTCTTTTTCGGCATTGAACAATATTTATTGTCCAAAGGCTGTTAGAATTTCTCTGACCCCCCCCCCCCCACTGATTTTATTGCAGAAATGGACTTTTCTAAAACACCAACTTTTCAACTATTGGGGGGGGGCGACCGCCCCCCCTTGCCCCCCCCTTGGCTACGCCACTGCTCTTCATGTCTTTTCGCTCAAGATTCAGAGTAAGAGTGCAAGTATCAGAAATAGATCATAGGAATAGGCTGGGACGGAAAACTTTGGGATATCAAGTAAATTTTGCTCTATTTTAAGGTAGAGTCTTGTTTTGGCGTTTGCTGTTGTTTTATGTTAATTGTTTTGGGGTGCGAGGTGGCAGTTCTTTACAACCGAAAAACAGCTGCAAAAAACCTTCGTAAAATCCTTAATTGTTGAGCGATCCGTCCAAACAAGAGTTGGGAACAAGGGAAAGTGCAGGGTTAAAAAGAATGCATCAGATTGTAAAATATCTACATCGTATTTACCCATTGCAACCCAAACGCCCAGAAATAAAGAAATCTCCTTATTCTTCATTCATTTTTAATTATTTATGCACGGTAGCCCCGTCAATCCATCAGGACTGCTTTTCAGGGGGCCGTACTAGATTTAACTCGACATATGTGCGACGTCTGAATTAGGCCTGAAATCAAAACACGAACCTTTATCCATTGCATCGTATAGGTCTTCTGCATAGTCTTCGATTGAGGCTATTTTTTGGCTTAAATCAGATGCTCCTTCCTTTAAAAAACAAAGAAATCATTCAAGTAAGTTTAGGTTTTTGTAGCATAAAGGCTTCTAGCGGTTTTCTTTGTTTCTTTTTTTTTGTACTGCTAAAACAGGTTACTTTTACAGAGAATCGTGTATATACGGTTAAAACCCGCATAATCGAACCTTCACTTTTTAAGAACCTACAGTTTTAGAGATATTTTAGGAAAGAATTGTAAAAGGGTTTCCCTCAACTCACTGAGATGATAGTGAAACCGGTGTGCATGTCCTTCAAAAAAGACGAAAGATAAGGAAGACAAAAGGTGGTGTGGCGTTTTGGCGTCGGCTGTTTTGAAGGTACTGTGGCATCGTAGTGTAATCCAGCTGACTCGTGGTGTCAGGAGCTCAGTATGGTCAGAGCTTAAGCCAAGCCACGGTGGCGTCACGGCCAGGGTCGAGGTCTCGATTAGTTAACCCACTTCTGAAACCCTAGCGACTGGCGCTGAAACACAATTTCACCTTCAACCTCAAAAGGCAAAATCACTTTGTGCTTGCTGAATGGTGTTTAAAACAACTATGAAGTAATATACGATTCAGCTACACTTTGCTGGTTGCAATACAAGAATCGATTGGGCCTCCTTGATATTGCCGTCTTTGCGTAAGTACACGAGAGCGCACAAACGTGCCCAACTTTTCTTTCCATAATATGTGGCCGACTTCAAAGAAAAATTACTTGACATGATTAAGCCTTACAAACCTCAGAGAATTCCTTTTCGTGTATATCAAAATCTGCTATTTCAAGTTTTCCATTTTTATTCGCATCCAGGAAGTCAAACAGCTGCGAAAGATAAAATGGATTGTTTGATCCTTTTTGTACTTGAGTTGTTATGGGTTGTAAAACACGAACACCCACAACACGAACACATTCACTTAATCTTGTATCCCCATGGGTAAGAAAAATTTGCAAAAAGTTTAAGATTTAAAGTTATCATAATTACTTACAGGCTTTGATACATCCAAGAAAGATTTCAGAGTTGGATATGAAGAAATATCAGCTCTTGTGACGGTATTTTCCTGTGAAAGACATTAATTTACGGTCAACATTAACCAGAAATTCGCTTTCGTTCAACATTAACAAATACCAAAAGAAATGAAATGCTGGGTTTTTTCCTCTCTGATTGCCAAGAAAACAGCAAAAACATACGACATATGGGCCGCGGTTGAAGAACGACTCTGGTAAAGGCAGGCATTACGAGAATTTCAGCGGAAAGATAAAAAAGTCTCGCTGTGCACAACGACCATGATAACGACGGTAACGTCGATTATGACGAATTTCTTAAATCACTAAAATCGCATGAAAATTCGTTCTATACAGGGCAGTTTTGTCTGTAATGTGAAGTTATTTTACTGGTATCAATAAAGGGTCCCGAGGCAGTGGCGTAGCGGAGGTCTGTTGGGCCCTTAGTGACGTTGTAGGACTGGGGCCCCTTGTACCGATGTCTAATTAGGAACAAGCAAGCTGAGATAGGAGATAGGCATAGGTACTAGGAAACTGCAAGTATATCGTTAAGCTTTTTGGACGCTCGTATTTTTGTTTCATTTAGTACCAACATGTCAATTTTCGTCAATTTTCAACTTTCATTACATAAAAAACGAATACATAAGACGACAGGCAAAGTTCTAGATTAAGTTTGTCTTGCCGAATGTCGATTTCCTTTTTCTCTGTGTCTTAATAAAAAGTACTGCGATTGGAACGACTATTGGAATATCAACGACTTACCCACTTTAAGCAGTTTGTCATATAAGAAATCACGCGTATTTCGTAGACAGATCATTTTATAATGATGATATAATGTTAAGGCCCGGGGCCCCTTGGATCCCCTAATCTGCGGGGGCCCTTAGTGGTACGCCCTAAAGGTGACCACCGTCGGCTACGCCACTGTCCCGAGGCACGACAAAGCTGCTTCTTCTGAAACTCTTCAGGGCACGAAACGACAGAGCTAGACTACAACAACGTACGAACGGATATGTAAACCCAGCCAGATCGAAAAGCACCAATCAGATGAAAGAAGCTTAATTCGTATTGTGTTTTAGCACCACTCAGCTCACAGCACAGAGAGTGAAATAACTGAAAACTATAGTTGAAAAGCCCAAGTGAGAAAACGAAAGCTGTTATCGTTTGAAGAAAAAGGTGCTCTCTTTGTCGAAAGAAATTATGTCGGATACTTGATGGAGACTTGTTGTAAACTCCTTTTATTGCTACTACTAAATCTCCGGGAACAAAACAAGGAAAATTTTTGAAGAAGGGCGACCTACACACCTGGCATCATAACGAAATAAAAATTCACAAACAACCAAACTGTTTTAAAATGTTGCGAACCTTTTTGAGTTTTTCTGCAAAATCTTCAAATTTTAGTTGGTTGTCTTCGGCATCTTTCAAATAAGCTTCAAACATTTCACTGAAAAAAGAAACAAAATGCTCGACAAATACGTTCTATTAAGAATTCAACAGTGCGAAAAAATATAACTTCTAAATATTTTACGACTTCTCAATAATGTCTTTTAACAAACAAACAAACCAACAAACGAACAAAAACAGAACAAAAAACAATTCTGCACACTTCTCGTCCTAGAGGACATCATCCTACCAAAAGGCCCAGTGGTGAGCAATAGCCGAAGGCCACGCTAATTTCACCATCCTGCATCGTCAGTAGCCCAGGACTTGTCCTGGAATTACACAGTATTAATTAACCTGCCCGAGGAGGGATGAAAGGCCGAGTTGACTTGTGTTGCTAGGAGGTCATATAGAAGTACCCACTGCTCGATTTGAACTTGGGCCTCTCACTTGGTTGCTGACAAACTAATCCACTACGCCATGGTCACTTCCAACAAAGTGAGATAAATTCAATTTATCGTGAAAAGGACACTTAGCACAGTGCACTCTTTCTCTGTCAACCAAAGAGTAGGAGTAGCGTTTAATTGGTACCTCGGCATCCCAGCTGCACGCTCTGAACTATTTGGGACATTTTATACAAAAATACCGCTCACATGTACGACATTTGGTCCATTTGGTCATCCCCTTGTTGTCCTTCACCATCTCCTTGTTGTCCTTCTTCGGATCCTTCTTCAGCCTGGGCTTCTCGCTTCTGTCTTTCTAAATCTGAAAATACATATTTGTCGAGAGTTGCTTCTTCAGGAGAAAGTTTGCAGTTCTTTGGCCGATGTCTTAATTTATGTTGAAACCAAACGTTGACAGCCACATTCATTTCATCTTTATTGCTCCAGGAATTAACTTGATGGAACCTGCAGAAACAAAACAGTTTCTTATAGAAGAAACGGCAAATCGACAAACTTCAAAGTCAAAAGTCTCCCTGTAGCAATGTGACAGGGACCCAAAGTTCCCATTTACGGTATTTCAAATCAGTAGAACTTCTCTACTATCATATATCATACTGTACTCTTGAAATATCCTTACCATTTGTATGGAATGAAAAGACAATCTCCTTCATGCATAGTGGCATTTATGTATTCCACTTCCCTCATGCCAGGATATTTTACATAATCCAACCTAAACAAGAAAAATTACATTGTAATGATGCATTAGGTACAAACAACCTTTTGATTATGGATGGATTAAGCTGGTGCTTAGTGACCACATTTTATGTAGTCGACCCACGGGGGGTACTCATAACTTTCAATACGGGGGGGGGGGTCCATGCCAATATTTGGGGTCCAAAAATCCTAAGCCTATTCAATATTTGGGGTCTGTGAATTATAACATGGACAAAAATTCAATATTTGGGGTCGACAAATCTGAAGCAAAAATCGTGCGATTTGGTGTGATTCATCAAATTGGCCCATCCAACTGCCAAGAGCTTATGAATTGTAGAATGTCATGAAACTGATGGCTAAACCTGAGAAAACATTTTAGGTGTCCAAAATAGATAGCAATATTTGGGGTCTCCAAAACATTCGACTGCATATTTAGGGGTCTGCAAGAAAATAATGGCATGGACCCTCCCGTATTGAAGGTTAATGAGTCCCCCCCTGGGGTAGTCAATAAACTTCTTTTCGCAAATAAAATTCACGTACGTTCAATCGCGTTGTTTTACAGCTTTGAATTTTCACGCATTCTTTTCAGCGAGACTGTCTTTAATTTTCGAAATTTCTCGAAGAAATTGTTGCGTGACATTCTACATTATTGACCATTTTGGGTGAGGGGTTAAAAGCTCGCGTGAGTAGATTTGCACGAGTGTTGACGCGATCGAGAGCGATTGCTCGCGTGAAACAAAAAGGCCTGCACGAATTTAGTTACTTTTGCTTGTCAAGCAATGTTTTTGGATGTAGCCGAACGGTCAAACATTTGTTGAAAAGTAAATTTAAAATGTTGGACCAACAATGTTTAATCATTTGGCCAGGGCCTAAACGAGTTCACTTTGCTCATTGGTTATATGTTTCATACCTAAAGAACAGAGAGATGAGTCAGCCGACCAAACATTTAATCACACCATTGTCGTATGTACAGGCTGCATGTAATGATACATACATATCTCAAATAAGTGCTGTTAATGATAATAGCGACATACAAGTTACTTACGCATCAACATCCATGTCAGAATATCCTCCTTCTGGTCTATCAATTGTCACCTGAATAAAATAAAACAGTTCTTTAAAGCGATTTTCTAAAAATATGTCCAGGCTAAAATAAAGAAAGAAACTATGCAATCTATGTTGATTTTGCTGAAATCAAAGAGTTTGTCAAAAAAATTTCTTTTTTTTTCAAGTTGTGAAAGTTTTTTCCTGCTAAATTTTCTTCTGCTCTTTAAATTATGATTCTCCTCCACTGTAGTGAATATCCTGTATAGTACTGATAATATCCCTCTACAATACTGAATATCCTCACCAATATTGGTGATTTATTCAGTCACTAGCCCTGGTACCCGTTGATGCCGGGTTGAATTTTTTCAACTTTCCTTTAATAAAGTGGAGACTTTTCTGAGATACAATTCATTCACGTGTTTAATTTGACGTATTAATCGTTTCTTGTATCAATCGACTTTTGTTTAGCCAAATCGTTCAACTAACAAGCATCATGTTGATTGACTCAACATGGCTTCAAGAAATCATAATCCCGTCGCTTCCACTACCTATTTACCTATTATTGAATTCTTTTAATTCATAACGTTTTTGAAAAAAATTTTCGCCGAGGACACTCTCCGGAAAATGCTGATTACAAAGATACCTTTTGTTTTTCAGTCCGTGGAGTTGTTCTTGAGTTATAAGCGAACATTTATACATAAATACATACATACAATGTATGTCATACACACATACATACATACAAACAGTTCTGTTTTATATTTATAGATTCTTGGTATTTCCAATATGGCATTTCCAATATGACAGATATTGAGAAAAACGACAAAATGTATATGCAGTACCTTAGTTTTGAATTTGTCATAGTCAATAAACATGAGCTGTTTTTTGCCACGGAAAAGACAGTTGATGTTGTCAACATCATCATTATGGAGCACAGACTTGGTTCCACCAGAGCTGAACCAGGTTACCTGAAGAAAATGTGATGGTTACAAAAGGACACAATGCCATTACATATTACATGGCGCAAAAAGGAGAGTACATATGTAGTTGATGTGTTGATATAGATTAGAGGGTTTTACAAGTCCCAGTTATCAATGACTAGACTTATTAACTGTATGTCTGACTTGTTGGTTTAGATCCACTGAGTGGAAACTTGGACTCTTGCTAGTTAGTTAGTTAGTTAGTTAGTTTGTTAGTTAGTTAGTTAGTTAGTTAGTTAGTTAGTTAGTTTGTTAGTTAGTTAGTTAGTTACATAGTTAGTTAGTTAGTTAGTTAGTTAGTTAGTTAGTTAGTTAGTTAGTTTGTTAGTTAGTTACATAGTTATTTAGTTAGTTAGTTAGTTACATAGTTAGTTAGTTAGTAAGTTAGTTAGTTAGTTAGTTAGTTAGTTAGTTAGTTACATAGTTAGTTAGTCAGTTACATAGTTAGTTAGTTAGTTAGTTAGTTAGTTAGTTAGATAGTTAGCTAGTTAGACTAAGGCATACAACTTCTGTCACAATGTCTTTATGTCTTCAGTTATAGGTTTCTGTGCTAAGCACAGGGTCTCCACTAAATAGCCAAGGGCTAATCTAAGCACCACACCCCCTAGTCCTTCCCCTTGATGTTACCAACCTTCTGGTTGCTCTTGCCACACTCTTAATGGCAAGTTTGATGTTGAAGGGAATCCAGCCCACAGTGATAGATTAATCTGACTCATTAACCACTTGAACACTTTGGCCATTCTGAACACTTTTGGTTACTCTAGGAAATGATTGGTTGAGTTGTACGTACCGTGTCAACTAGCATTTGTCTTGTATCTTCACATCTCAGAGGGGAAGGTACTCTAACATCTTTTCTGTTGACAAGAAAAAATTACTCCATTAGTGCCCCCTTTTGGTGGCAACCTACTACTAATATTGGAGAGTATATCACTGCAAGGATAGTACTTACTGTAAATGATCTGGCACTCCATTGACCATATAGATATCAGTATCATGATAAGACTCAATAAACTTTTTCAGAGGAATGTTATACCCTCCTTGTGTGCGATTCTCTTTCTTTCTGTTCTCAACAAAAACTTGAAATGTTTCTGCTTCTTTGTGTGATTTGAGATATTCATCCTGCCAGAGTTTGAAAGCTGGAGATTTCTTTGCAGCTCCTCTGATCAGTAAAGGGACTGACTTGTCAACATAATTTGCAAAGAAGTCTGAAAGAAGAAAAAGAACCATTACAATCCTTTAAATTTTATCATAGCACACATGATCGTACCACAAAATCCAACTGCAATACCAATCCTGCGATAACTTTGAGAAGGAGATAACTTTTGACCAGAAAGAGGAAATGAAGTCAACTCAAGAGAGAAGCTTCTAATATGTTTAACAATTCTGATAAACGGCAGAATTCTAGGTGTGATAGTCCCTGGTCTTTGTTGCAGTCTTTTTGGTGGGGAACAAGAGGGTTACAAAAATGGGGTGTAAACTTGCTGTTCAAGTGCCAAATTTTGCCAAAACAATAGAAAACAATAGCCTCTATTGTTTGAAAAACAACAGCCTTCAGTGTGGAGTAGACACAAATCCCAGTCTGGGAGGGGCAGTAAAAATATTGAACTGCGCCAGGGGCTCCTTGTCCTTGGAGCTTCTGATAGAAGAGGAGCTGTAGTGTAGCCCCTCGATAGCCATCTCTCTCTTGTAAAACCTGTACAAAAAATATACACCTTCTCCAGTTATGGCTGGGAAAAGTAAAAAAAATGATACATCGAAGTTAACAAGCAAGGTATATTAAATCATACCCTCTGGCTCTGGATATTCATCTAAAGTAGCAACATTTCCTTGAGGTCTGCCTGTTCCCATTGGTTGCAAATGACCGGGAAAAAGTGATGGGTCGTCTGACAGAGAAATTTCTCCAAGACAGCAATAAATAATGTTTAATAACACGATAAATATAGATAGTTCATACATGATTTTGATGTTTAATTTGCACGAGATACCTGTTCAGTGGAATACTATCAAAACAGAACAAAAGTTCTGCAAGAGATCGAAGGATCACACACCGACGTCTTTTGCCACCCTAAAAATCGTGGAAATCTTCCTGTTTCTTTTCCTTGTATTTCGTGTTGTTGTTGTTGTTGTTGGATATTGACTACTGTTGTTGTGGTTGCATTGTGTGGTCACTAGTCGGAAAATTTCTGTCACGTTTTCCGTTAATGGCGGCTGGTGGATGGTTTTCAACAAAATTTTGAAGGAAACTTTGAGCAACAAAATACAAAATGTCGTCGTTAAGGAATGCTCAGAAGAGTCGTCAAAGACAATATAAAGAAAGAGGACAGGTTTGTCAAATAAAATCACTTTCCTTGTTTCTACTGGACTGAATAATGAATGGAAGCAAACCAAAAAGTTTTTAGGCCCACTTTGAATATTTGTTTATTACATTTGTTATATTTTAGCTTTCAAGCCGAAAACATCTCGGTCTTCTCGAAAAGCATAAAGATTATGTTGCGCGTGCAAGGTATTTTTTTAATTTTAACTGCTTTCCTTCTTTCTTTGTTCTCATTATTTTTATTTATTTTTTTTTATATATTCTTTTTTTCTTTCTTTTTCTTTCTGCTATTTTCCGTTTTTTAGAATTATATGTTACCATTATTAATCGTTCATTGTTATTGTTCTTGTTATTAGAAAATATCAATTCGTATATGTAGTAGTTTTATGTGATTAGGGCACTGGGCTCGAAAATCATAAAGATCATAAGATATTGAGTTTTATATGCAAAAATCTTATAAAGCATCCAAAACTTAGTCCAAGTACAAAGTTTCGCTGTCCCAGTGTTCTCGATTTTATGAGCATTTAAAGTACTTGATTCCATAGAGTTTCTTGCCTTAAAAAGTGAAGTTGGTGAAACTTTTTACTCCTCACTCTTTCTAAGCAGTAAACTTTGAACCTAAAATAAATGAATACACACTGGAATAGGGACCATACTACATTTGGTTGTACGTTGGACACAGGGCAGGACAGCAAAGCATGTTGACATACAATACCATATCAAGCTTTTTCATCTCTTTTTACATTGAGTTTCAAGCTGTGCATGATGATTAATAGCAATGATTTCACCCATTTTAAGGGACTACCACAAGAAAGAAAAACAGCTGAAAATTCTAAGAAGAAAGGTTTGTACATAAAAATCAATCATTTGAACAGAAATCATCATAATTTTTTTTATCTTCATACTGATAATCATCCTCATCATCATTGTCACTATTGTCATCATCACTGTCATCACTATCAACATCATCATCATCATCCATATTCACATCGTCATCATCATTTTAATTGCATTGGTAACAGGTCAACGCACGGTACTGCTCAAATTACACAGTGAAACTTCAAATTGAGGCAAGTAATTCAAGTGTGCCAAGTTCACACAATGGGGACCCAACCTGCAATGTGTGACGATTTAGTTATGTGATGAGTAGGCAGTATGGGGAGTTGAGAAACCGTTTCTGATTGTTTGTTAGACCAGAAACCGTTCAATCATTATTATGATCTCCATCAGCACTATCAACATCAGCACTATCAACATCATCATCATCCTCATTTTCATAAGTCAGAAACATCTACTACTTTGGTGACACTTAACTTTTTCGCCAGCCTGAAAAATTTATTTTTTACTTATTTTTCAGCTAAAAACCTTTTTTTTATAAATATCTGATCTGTAAGTAAGCATATGTTCGTTTCACTAAATGTTCTATGCTCTGATGAAGGGTTTAAGCCGAAACACAAAGAAACACCATGGCTGTGGAGGAGACCTGTGGCTGGAAAGACCTCGAGTTGGGCTGGCTACTTCATTGCACTGCTTAGTGCAATGGAGTAGTCAACTGACTTGTTGTCCAGAAGGTCACTGGTTCGAATCCCAGGCAAGGCAATTGTAAAAATTGTGGTAGCCCACTTATGATGAATATATATCATGTGTCAGCATATGTTCTTTTCACTGATCTGTAAGTGATCTGTGGCAGGCCGGATAATCCGGTGCCGGTTCTCCACTTTGCCGGATATCCGGTAAAAATTGTGAAATATGAACAAATAAAAGAGAGTAATTAAGTAAAGCTACTACTAAATTTCTGTTACATGAGATTTCCGACCAAGCTTTTCCATGCTTAATAGAGTACTATCTTTGTCCGCTGTTTCCCCTTTTTAAGCTATTGACTATTGCAAAACTGAAAACGCGGAACCCGCTAACATTTGATATAATCAGAAAACAATGGTTTCTTGCATGAGAAAGATATAGAGGCTTTAAAAAGAAGAATATTTTGAAAAGAAGACTAATTTCGACTATTTGAGTGCTTTAAACAACTTTTTAGACGATTAAAATATTTTCCTCAGTTTTTGCCATGTCCGCGTTTTCAACCTGACCGTCAAACATATGAGAAATCTGGTAGGCCAGATTATCCGGCCGGATCTTGATTTAAAATATCCGGTAAATCCGGTTCCGGCCGGATCTTATAAACAGAGATCCGGTAAATCTCTAGTTATTTTAAATATGAATAAGACAGTGATAATTACTGTATTGTCTTGATTTAAGGCTAGTGAAAGAAATCCAGATGAGTTCTATTTCAAGATGATCAATCAGAAGACTAAGGTAAGTTTTCTACTTCCTTTTTAAAGCTACAGCTATGCATGCAATTTTTACCTGTTCTGGTGACACAGCACACCCGAAAATGTCCTGTTTTGAGAAATTCTGAGGTGGCTACATGCTGTGACGAAATTCTACAACAGAAGTTTTGCAACAATCCACTCCCATTATTTTTCATTTTATTTGTTAAATTTTAATCCATTAGGGTGGTGTCCATTCGATAAAGAGAGACAGCAATTACACAGCAGACCAGCTTAAGCTCATGAAAACACAAGATCTGAATTACGTGAACTTGAAGAGAAATGCAGAAAAGAAGGTATGGTGCCTTTCTCAGTTAATGTTTTCTGTTTCTGTAGATGGTGGAAAAATACTTATTCAACTAAAAGCTTCTATTCACCATGGCCCTCCTTTGTCTTTACGCATGGTTCCTGCTGTGGTGTAGAGTCCAGAGAGGGATCAAACCTCTTTCCTGTCAAATTAGAATTAAAAGGAAGCCTCACTGGGGGGGATGTTTGGGTTGGGTTTCACGGTTAATATGAATGTTTGCCAAAATTTCGGCTCGGGTTTTCGGTTTTTTTACGTAAAATTATGCGGTTTTTCGGTTTTGAAAATCTCTTCGGTTAACGGTTTTACGGCATTTTTGGATAATTTTTCCGGTTTTTGATTAAGATTTTGCGTTTTTGGTACTGAATACCGACTCAATGAAGCTATAGGTTAGCCCTTAATGTAAACAAAAAATGTTGTGGGAGGAAAAGGTCTCAAAAACGTGCAGTAAACAGTAAATGGAAAGTTAAGTTACCTGGAGTTTTAATAGATTCTATGCAATTTTTTTGAAAACGGAAAACGGAAACTTAACATCGTGCCATACGGTTTTGTTTGAAATATTGCATGGTTTTACGGTCTATGCGCAAATTTTGAGAGGTTTTACGGTTTCCATACCCCTCAAACATTCCCTTCTTAGTAAATATATTCGGACTTATCAAGGCTGTTTCTGACACTGTATTCGACATGATAGTCACCACTTATCATGACAAGCCTTTGATATTTAGTTGGGCTTCCCTTCTTACTCATTATAGGGTGTGGCCTTCTACTAAAGGGGTGTGTACACAGTGTGTTCCAGAAAGATGTTGGTTATTTTTGGAGGTCGTTAAACCAAGAGAATTTGAATAGATATTGTTATTCAAGGGCCAGAAACTTTTTTCTTTATATACGATAGTTCGTCGTGTCGTTTAGGAGTGCGATTCAGCTGTATTTGACAAATATAATAGAGATGTTGTGTTTTTCATTCAGAAAATTAAAAAGTTACAAGAAGAGCTGCATTTTTTGGATAGCGTAGATAACTGCAAAAGAGAACATACATTTTTTGTCGACACTGCTAAAGAGGGTAAGTGCAAAATTCACTTTCGAAAATCAACTTGAGCAAGGATGGTATCCTCTATGTTGTTGTTTGGGAGATTCATCAACTTGCTCTGCATTGCATTGCTAATCCAGTGAAGCGGATTCGTCAAGTGACGTCACTTGATGAACATTTTTCAGAACCAACTTTTCGATGTTTGAGTCGAAATATCGTCAAAGCGGTTGTGCAATTAAAGTTTAAAACCACATCATCAGATTCAGCGGGTCTGTTTACATAGATTTAGACATTAAAATCAAGAAATTTAAAAGTCATGTCACAGGCACGTTTAGTTAACGTGGTATAGGTATAAAAGTTTTTATTTGTACAGAACTTCAAAATATCGTACCGTACTTAGATTTTTCTATTGGGGTTTTCGGCTGTAACTATCCCGCAAGCTGATTGGTCTTGAAAACACAATGCCAATTCCGCTTTAGATTAGTGCATTTCCATCCGCATCTTGGTCTGAATTCCGCCTAAGTCAATTATTTCGTCTTTCTCTGACGTTTATACTCTGAGGAATGTCAGACGAAAAAAGTTTTTAAGTACGCTCTACGATATTTCCGCTGTTTCTCGCAACTTTGAAGTTTCATACAGCTCAAATATGAAAGAGGTGGTATCTTCTTTCGGGACCTATCACACACCGACGGTATCCTTGGTATTCTTCGCATTCCCACCTGGCTCGATAGTATCATCTTGTGAGGAAATGAGGGCGATAGGTAAAAACTCTGCTGTTAAAGACAACTCAAACCCGAATAGTTAATCTGGCAGTTTCAGGATATCGATATGTCGATGCCAGAATCATATAAAGAATCTAAAACTTAATCTAGGTGCAAAGTTTCACTTTCCTAGCTATGGTCCTATTGATTTTATGGGTGTCAAAGTTCTGATTCATTAAGGGCTTTCAAGTGACTTGGGATGAAACTTCTCACCCCGACTGGTCTAAGCCCTAAGAAGAACGTAAACTTTGAAGGCCCATTAAATAATTACAGTTGACATCCGCTATCTCGAACTCTCAAGAATATCTGGAATTTGTTCGAGATAGCGAATGTTCGAAATAACGGATGCCCCATATAAATATAAATAATTATAGTTTTTAAGTCAGAGAAGGAACTCCTATTTACATGCAGAGTTACTGATCCCAAATTTCATCAAACAAGTCTGGTATTTTTTACATATAGGAGTCAAAGCTCATCTGCTTTCATCCCTACTATTGGTGAAATTGAGATAATGGCGATGCAGCGCATCTCGAAAGAGAACAGCTTCTCCTATTGTATACATGGGCAGCATAGCACTTAGCTGCTGCCATTCCCGCTCCGCTAGGCGAACTTATACATATTTTCAGCCTGACTCTTTATCCAGTTCAGCAGAAAATTTGACAAAGTTCGAGATAAAGAGCAGGTTTTCCTCTATGGGAAATCGAAAATGGTTCGAGACAGCGAATGTTCGAGATAACGGGGTTCGAGATAGCGGATGATTTTTCTATACAAACCTTATACCAAAACGACGGGAAGTCGAGATAGCGGATGTCAACTATAATACAATTGCTTAGATGGTAAAACTTTGCATCTAGTTTCAATTTTGGCTGCTTGATACGAATTTGATATTGAAAAACTCCTTTTCTCGAAATTTTTCAAAAATGTTTACAACCGCAGCTTTTTGTCGAAAAGATCTACACGCTTTTTTTTTTTATAAGAACACTGAAATTGAAGAAAGCCATGCAATGTTCTTTATTTTTCGGATTTGAGGGCTCAAAATGTTCTTAACGTTATTAATTTTCTTGCTTTTTAAGAAGCTATTGTTTTTCAAATTAGGTGATAGTTGCTACGAAAAGGGACGCACATGTAAAAATGTCACATATAGTCACAATTATTGTTAGTTCATCTGTTTTCTAGAGTTGAGAACAGGACAGCACCATTTAAGAAAGTAAATTTTAATTTTTTTCTAGCTTCCCAAAGCCTTGTAATGTTCTTAGCATGTTCTTAACTTTTCAGCCTCTGAAGCCTTATGTTCTTATATAGTTTGTTGTTATAAAAAAAAAACGGGTATTCGCACAATTTCTAAATCACTACCGTTATTTTGTCGACTTGATGCTATTTAATTCGACACGTCCTTGATGTTTTAACTGGAAAGCTTGTTAAACAAGGCCTTGAATTAAGTTATGTTAAACTCGTTAAGCACTTTTTTCTTATACAGCTCAGAACTTTGACCCGGCGAAGAAGCTACGCACACTTCCTGAATTCTTAGAAAGGGCGCACAATCGACCGACGATTGATTTGATGGAGAAAACGACGAATCTCACAAAAGATCACGTAGAGGTGCCTTTTTTGTTTTTTTTTGGGAATAAGAATAACAATAATGACAATAATAATAATAATAATAGTAATAATAATAATAATAACAGTAATTTTAATAATAAAAATAAAGATAATAATAATACTACTGCTTTCAAGACGTTTCGCCCAACTTCCAAATCCTGCCTACCGCGATCCTAAAACGCTGTCCTAATTCTGACGCTATTTCTTGAAATTCAACTATTCAAACAATTCAACTAAATTTCGGCTATTTCTATAAATTGGGTCCGCTAAACTGCATTCTAGCCGTTTTGTAGACTCGCTGCAAAAGTCGTAGATTCGCTCCCAGCCCCCCACGCAACACAGCCCTGGCACATTTACAGGAAAATTTGTGCTCAAAGTCTCAAAAACATTGTGTGAGGCCTGCATGCAGTCTTGGTTCAATCCCATTTACTGGTGGGTGCATTTATCATTATGTTGGCCATGAAGATTCAATATAGCCGAAGCATAATGCCAAAATGATAGAGAGATTCTTGGACTATGTTAGGCCCTAACCAAACGATAAAACATTGCTGATCAAGCATTTAAGGTTGGCTTCACAAGCAATTTTTTAACTGTTTGGCCACGTCACAAAACATTGCTGGTCAAATTTTTTTGCTTTACACAAGCATGCAATGTTTTGTGAATTACAGCAAGAGTTTATTGATACGACCATTGGTTAGTTCAGGGCAAGGGTTTGAAAAATGATTGCTTTAGAAGGACAAAATTGTTTAAAAATTGTTTCTGGCGAGTTGTGCTTTTTTGAAGTACACATTTGACTGTTCTTGGTGTTGACTAACAAAATACTGTGTCAAAAGTTTTGTTTATTCCTAGTGTTATTTATGAAGTAAAGCATTATTAAGTAATGTCAGCATAATTCTAATTCCTTCTAAAACATGAGTACCAAATTTCATGCACAAAAATTTAGTTTTGACTTTATTACGAAGGTATCTTTACCGGGTTCTTTTTCTTGGAACACCCTGTAATGTTGTTGTGATAAAAATATGGCTTTCAATGCGAAATATAGAAGTCCTTATCAAGATGAAATTCAGGAAGAAAATAGGCCTGCTACTTCTAACCATGGCAGTTTCTTGCATACTCGTGTTCAGATACAATGTGCTTCAGTTTCAGCACCTACCTAAAAGTGCAATACATCAAGGAGAATCTGGAAAGCGAGCCCCTGCCGTTCTTTCAGGCCTGGCGGTGTACCTTGGGAACCAGATATTCGACGGCACGCGAGTAATACCAAGGATGCCGTCAGAGCTGGATAAATCACAACTAAAGATACCACCGAGCATCGAGGGAATGTGGAAAGAACCCAGGACACCGTCACTGTCAGTGCTGGATAAATCCCGAAAGAAGATACCATCGAGCCTTGAAGGAACACTGAAAGAACCCAGGACACCGTCACTGTCAGTGCTGGATAAATCCCGAAAAAGGATACCATCGAGCCTTGAAGGAACTCTGAAAGAACCCAGGACACCGTCACTGTCAGTGCTGGATAAATCCCGGAAGAAGATACCATCGAGCATCGACGGAACGTGGAAAGAACCCGAGAAACCATCAGTGTTGGCTAGGACCCGGAAAAAGATATTATTATTCACACCTTTATTTAAAAAAATCCCATGGCAGGGCGTACCATATGGCTACGATTTCACCGATTATGACGGCAAGCCTTGCGCGATCAACGATTGTGATATTACTTATGACAAAAGTAAACTGAATGAGAGCGATTTAGTTGTTTTCTACGGCATGGATTTACGAAGAGGTCGAAAAACGCCGACAGGAAGCCCCATGGCACTTAGAAAGCTATCTGGCAGAAAGAACGATCAAGTTTGGGTTTATTTCATGCATGAGAGTCCTGTTTACAGTAAAACGCGTTTTGATTTATACAAAGGCCTTTTCAACTGGACTGCAACATACAGTACTGATTCAGATATTCTTGTCACTTATCATTATTACAAAGAATTGGAAGACAACGATGAACGTCCAAAAGAAAATACAAATTTTGCAAAAGGTAGTTGAAAACGTGATTATTTTATTACTTCTAGTAAGTGAATGACCTTTTTCGGCTTGTTACTTGCATTGTGCTTCGAAAGGAGAGATTGTGTCCCATATGCTAGAAATGCAATCGAAACACCAGTAAAACCAGTGATGTACCGTAGTTCCTCGAATTAGCGCCCTCCCTTCAAAGAGCGCCCCCCTCGAATAAGCGCCCCCCTAAAGCCATTGAAAATTTAATGAGCGTCCCGGGCACTTTTTAGAGGTAGCTGAGAGCCTGTTTACATGGAGGTGGGCCAGCCCGGTAAGGCGAGCTAGCCTTGCTTATTAACACTTTTCCATTCTTTCCTGTCAGGATTTCACCTCGCCTGACCGGGCTGGCCCGCTCTCCATATAAACGCAAAATGAACAAACAAAAGATTCTTTTGTTCCCGCAGATCTCGGCCAGGTGAGATCTGCGTCCTTTGATCTCGGATCTCACCTCACAGGGCTGGGTGGTTGTTCAAGTAAACGCAAGATTCATAAACAAAAGAGTTTATTGTTCTGTCAGATCTCGCTTGGCCGAGCCAGCTCGCCTAACCGGGCTGGCCGTCCTCCATGTAAATAGGCCCTTAGATCCCGGGGTCTGGCTGTGGTCGGGGTCTCTTTTCAGAGAACAAAAAGGGTGGGGCGCAAAATACACCCTTCAAATATGCCCATTGTAGCCCAAATAGAACTTTTCCAGCTCCGCCGCTGCGCTCTTATAAATTCGTTTAATTTTCTAGGCAAGACGAATCTGATATCATTTATTAACACTCGCTGCGACAACGACAGGGTAGCATTAATCAGAGAACTTAGAAAATACACTCAAATTGACGTTTACGGAGGCTGTGCGAAGAAATTTTCACCCTTAACTAGGCAATGTCCGCGAAAACCTGGTTGCCTTTCTATTCAACAGGAATACAAGTTTTATTTAGCAGCAGAGAACAGTTATTGCAAATATTATATTACAGAAAAATATTGGATAAATGGTCTCGATGCAGGATTGGTTCCTATCGTGTTTGGTGGTGCCAACTACAGTGATAGAAGGATAGCCATACCGGGCTCATATATCAACGTTGATGATTTTGACACCTTAAAGCAGCTGGGTGATTATATTAATTATTTAAACAAGAACGATACAGCCTATAATGAATATCACCAATGGCGTTATAAGTACAAATTGCATTCCCAGAATTCAATGTGTTTATTTTGCAAAGCAATCCAACAGTACAAGGGTCCGAGGAAGACAGTCGACCTTGCGGAATTTTGGGGCCTGGGGAATTGTGATGTTGATAAAAAGAAGCTGAGAACAATGGTTTTTGAGAGCAAGCTAATGAGTGCTAAAGGGAAAGACGTTGGACTATCGTATGTGGAATATAAATAGTCGATTGATACAAAAATTAGTCTTACACGCAGTACCATCGAGAGGGGGGTCCAGCGGGATCAGAGGTCCGGGGCCCGGGCTGCTAGGGGGCCCGCAAAAGTTGAAAATTCTCTTAATACTTCATCCTACCTAAAACCTCCTATAGGCACGGTACGATTACATAACCCCGGGGCCCGCTTCGCCTCTCGACGGCCCTGCTTACACGCACTATCATGAATGTATATAAGCTGTACTGCGATATACTGTCCATCGTCTTCCATATGGCTTTCTGACTCGGCTTTTGAGACTTCATCTTTCACCTACGTTAGCACAAATGCCGTAAGCTAACCACTACACTACGCTTCTTCCAACGCTTCACTGCGCATGATCAGAAAGCTACAGACCACGTATTTTGGGGTGTGTTCTTCTAAACCAATTCTTTTTCGGTAGCCTTCCTTTTTCGAGATGTGTGTTTTTCGAAGCCATTCTTCTGAAAACGGCAGGTTTTGAGCCCTCCAGAGGTCAGTGAAATAGTCGACATACCTCCAAGTCACACGACATACCTCCTGTCTGACTTTGCGTTGCGGCTTTGACCGTTTGGCCATAGTTTGGCCACGTCCAAAAACATTGTTCGTCCAATATTTTTGCGTGCGTCAAGCAAAAAATGTTTTTGAACTTTTTCAAAACAGCATGCGACAAATTTTACTTATTTCTTCTTGTCAAGCAATGTTTCATCTTTTGGCTGCCTTTCAAACATTGCTTGTCAAACATTTCTTTTTTTGACAAACTGCAACAACTCGCAGCATTTTACCACCTAGCAAAATGTCTTAGCAACAAGGCGTTCGTGTTTCTGTATTAGCAATAACATCATTAATGGACAGCAATGTTTTGGACGAGGCCAAACGGTCAAACATTTATTGTAAATCAAATTTGAAGCGTTGGACCAACAATGTTTGATCGTTTGGCCAGGGCCTAAGAATTTAAGGATAGACATAGATTAATTGATTTATGCTGAGTGAATATTCAATTTCTATTAATTTTTGCTTAGACTTATTACACGGTATCATGTTCCCCTCATACAATCTAACAACCACAGTAATCGCTACCATGTTCGCTACACTGCCACTTTGAGCAGCCTTCTAACGACAACAACAACTTAAGGTACTACCAACAACTGGGACTCGTGTAACAAGTCTAATTTATGCTGTGCTGGTTAATTGTTGGCTAAAGCAAAGCTGTACACATTTTTTTATATAAGAAACCTAGCTAAAGCCTCAGTCTTAAAAGTTTCTTAAATTTTCTATTGTTTTAAGAAACAAAAGAACAAAAGAATCTATTGTAATTTGCCAGAAATCTTACTAGTGGGTTTCTTATAAAGCGGTTTCTTATGGAAAAAGCTTGTAACAATGGTTAGAATGAGCGTTCTGTAATCAAGAACAGTCGCTTATAGTCGGGTGAAGTTATAAAACCATATATTGTTCATTTATTTAGTTATTTGAGAAGAAGAAAGGACAGTCATATAGAGAATTGGAACAAAGATTGAACAGAGAAAAGCTTCTTGATGAAACTCGAATGGGCATGGAATTACAGAAAAACCTTATGGTACAAACCCTTTTTTTGTTTCGCTCGGTTGAGTCCATTCTGATCTTCTTCCTTTCGGCTAATTCATTTAATAGCTAGGTGGGAGCTAGGTGGGCAAAAACGCTTGCTATCTTCGCAAAGTATCCTATTACCGCACAGATAAGCATCCCCGTATCCTGATATTAGATTGGCAAACTTCGTGATTCCTTTTACCTTTTGCCTGGGGTAAAACCAAATCGCCATTAGGCGAAATTCTTCGCGCAAAGAGAAAGGTTTCGTCGCGCAACTAATCATGAAAAGTCGAAATTGCTTCGAGCAAAGGTTTTTATGGTCGCGAAGCAAAGCTACGGGAGCAAAGCTTGCGACCGACATTTCTCACTCTTCTTGGCGAGTTTGACCTTGGTGGGTATCGAACCCACAGTCACAGACTGAGTCCGACTCACTCGCTACATAATAAATGAAGGTGCTGTGGCGTCGTGGTGTCAGGAGCTCAGTGTGGTCAGGGTTCGAACCAAGCCACGTTAGCGTAACAGCCAGGGTCGAGGTCTCGATTAGTTAGCCTACTACTTAGACTCTAGCGACCTAGCGACTGATGCTAAAACACCATTTCACCTAACAGCAGTCTTGTTGGCTAATCTCGACCTAGAGAAGGTGTTTCAACAAATAAAAATTGTTGTTTATAAATGTAACATTCATGTAATTTTACACGTTGCTAACACGTTTAGCTGCTCTGTAAAGGCCTGGCTAAACTAGGAGACATGTCGCGCGCGACATTGCCACGCGCGACATGCCCTCGGAAGCTTTGTATCGCGCAACAAAATTTGTAGCGAGAGACACGCAAATGTTTCTGGGAGACAAGACAAAAACTTTTCTTGTCTCTGTGACTTGCTTACTTGTTACTCACATGTTAAGACATCCTGTGAGATACAATCTCGCGCGCGTTAAGCTCTATGTCTGGGTCTCAGCCTGGGTCTGTTGGGGGCTTCCCAATATAGGCCTAGGGACGCGTTAGCTGTCCCGTTAAGTCGTCTATGTAGACTGTTCTTTTGCCTGAATATAAGTGATGTATCTAGTCTGTATATTTATTCTTTGCTGTAGGGAAAAGGACGGCGAAGAAAAATAGAAAATGATGGAAAGGCTGTGTACAAATGGAAAAGACAAAGAAAACGATGAAAAATCTTGTTAAGGTGAAATCATTGATAATGGCTTCGTAGTTCGTACTTGCGAAGGCTATGGATATAGGATATGCTTGCCTGAATAGGACGCCTGTGTGCTAAATGCCTGAATAGGACGCCTGTGTGCTAAATGGGACAAGTATAGTACAGTTTATGCCTAAGCTATAACCACTGAATATTTGGCTAGCTATAAGTATCATTGGACCACTAAAGGCCAAGCATTTTCACTGTTAGATTAGGCCCCTGGCCAAACGATTAAACATTGTTTCTCAAACATTTGCCGTTTCGCAAAACATAAGCAAAGTCTGCTTGGCAAGTAATGTTTTGTGATGTGGCCAAACGTTCAAACATTGCTTGATAAGCGAATTTCAAATGTTTGACAAACAATGTTTGACCTTTTGACTAGGATCTTAGGTTTAAAGGACACAAGCAGCTGTCCTGTCCCAATTTATATCTTTATGGTAATTTTGAACTGTTACTTTTTTAAATAACATTTGGCAAAGTTTGCATGATCTGTTGCGTATTTTTTCCAAAAATGGAAGTCTTCTTGTATCATATTGATAAGAAATAACTTAAGTTTCAAGCCAATCACCGTCGACGGATGTTTAGTAACGAATTATCTCCAAATCTAAATTATCTCAAAATATATCTCCTCTAGACTCACTACACGAGTCTCTAGTTTACGCTCCCCTTATTTTGATTTGTCACTCCACACTGAGCGATTTTAGAAAACAACAACAACAACATCGAGCGAAGTAGTGGGACTTTAGACTTACTACACGAGTCGTAGTTATCGCTATTGAATTGAATTGCTGGACGCTCAAACTAACTGACTGTAGCGAACAACAACAACATCAATTCAATTCAATGTGAGCGAAAGTTAGGGACTTGGGAAGCAAGTCTAGTGGGACTTATGGAGTGAGTCTATATCTCCTCCTTGATGCTCGCCTCGGTTTCGTATGTTGCTAAGGCGACGGGTTTGCTATTGTTGTTCTCAAAAGAAAGTAATCAGCACACTCGCAAGGCTCCAGAGTTCAACAGAACTTTGAAAAAATTATCTGGTGTATTCAGCTCATGGTTATGCAGAAGAAAGCTTGTTATTTATTTATTTTCAAAGTCGATAGCAAAATTTTGGTTTCAGTGTTGTTTGATGTTGAAAAGTTGATTGAATGTTGAAGCAGCAGTAGACGGAACTGGGATACGGAACGAACGGCCTAAAAAAAAAAGGAGGCCAATTTTTGATGGTACTGGTGGGTAAAAGTTTAGCCTATTGAACTGAGCGCAGATATGTCTTCTCAAAATGGCTATGATGGGAACGCTAACAGTCAGCAAGATCTGAATAAATTCACAAAGCTTTGTGCAGAATTAGAATGTGCACTTGCAAATGCCTATTCCTCTCTGGATGAAATTCTTTCCTTGAAAGATGTGCTTTTAGAGCAAAGTCTGCCATGTTCTGTCAAAGTGAAGCTAACTCTGGCAGTTGGACGTCTTCACAGAAGCATGTCAGATCTCGGTGTACCAAGTGGGGAAATAACTCGATTGGTTAGACTGTATGCTGTGCCGTGGGAGAACAAGAGCAAGGCACTGAAGAAATTGCATCAGGACTATGAGAGCAAACAACACCAGCTTGATATTGCTTTGAGGAGACTAGAAATGGTTGGTGTTCATACTATGAGAATGGAGAAAGAAAAAAGGATCATGAACTGGGAGAGGCTATTTGCCAGAATGGTTGGATCTAAAGGCCATGGGCAACGATGGAAGTTTCTCATACAGCAGTTCAAGAACAAGATTAAGAAAGGGGAAAACATAGCGAGTTTGTATTCACAAGCCTCTGATGATGATGATGATTATGATAATGAAAATGATGATGAGAATCTTCAGAGAGTGAATCATGTTCCATTTGGTCGAACATTCAGTGATAGATTGAAAAGATTTGATGGATTGTCTCAAGTAGAATCCTCTCAGCCAGAAAATAAATTTGAAGACACAGGTCCTCGCCATTCACTTATTGAAGAGGAAAGTGAAACAAGCACAGCACTTCCCTTGTCTGATATTATTTCAGTTGGAAGTATGGAGCAGGACACTAGCTCTCTTGTGTCATCGCAAAATCCAAAAAAAGTAAGGTTTGATGATCAAGATGACTTTGATAGAAGCAATGAAAATGATAAGATTTCTGTAGGAGTAGAATTGGCAACTGAGACAGTAGTCATAAAACCAAAAGAGAGGGTGAGTACGGTTGAGAAAGAGTGCTGGACACATGAACCAGATACTGAAAGATTATTTCATATAAGAGTTTTCAAACCAGTTTGCAAAACACTTTCAACTCCCTGGTGTTCGATCTCATTTGATAAACAACTTAGAAAAACATTAGTTTACAAAGACCCTCAGCCTGAAGATGCAGTTAGTGAGAAGAAACTGATGATAAATCAGAAAGGTTTGATGTCTGAAAAAGATAAGAAGCCAGGTTCTGGAGGCAAAGAAGGAAAGACAACACCCTTGGAGGAAAATTATCAAGAATTCTCTTTCAAATTATCACCTGATTTTGAAACTAGAAATTTTGATGAGATATTCCTAAAGATTTCTGTCCATCCAGAAAATAAGAAAAATATGATCGCTATGGTAAGTTTGAAATTCACAGATTTGAAAATCATCAATGTGGATGAGGCAAATGACACTAAACCAGCTACATATCAATTGAAATCAATGGTTAATAATTCAGAGTTGATTTTTAACAAGCCTTGTGGGAATTTGTATCTGCAGTGTTTTTATTCAACTGTGTATCTTCCTAAAGTTGTAAACAGAGGAACTGAGACCTTGTCTATAGAAGAGTTAACGGAGAGGATTATCGCCATGAGAAGAAATGAGACACTGAAAAGATTAAAGAGTGCAAGTACCACAATGATTGAGAAGCCTGTTTACACAGAAGAGCAAATGAAAACAGCCGAAGAACAACTAAAACAAGAATTGTTAAACTTGAGAGAGGAATATGAAGAAAGACTTGGGTTAATGATTTCACAGTTGAACAAAGAAAACGCTGAAGAAATGAGAGAGTTTGTTAATGCTGCTACTTCTCCACTGTTTATGTGGTCATCTTCTAGGAACTGGAAAGATGGTGCTGATGGTGAAGAGATCCCTAAGGCTTCTGCAGAATCAGTGAAGCCTAGCAAAAATCAGAAAAAGAAATCTCCAAAAAAGGTCTCCAGGCAGAAAACTGATCAAATATGGGGAGAAAACCTTCCTGCTGATTTCTTTGAAAGGATGGAAATGTTCCAAGAGGCAAGCTCAAAACACCATCAGCAATTAAAAGAGAAAATCAATGATACAACTGAAAAGGAATTTGTAAGGAAACTTGCAACACAGAACAGATTAGATACATCTTCAACCCAACAGAATTTCACTGACAAAGATGTCTGTTTACCAGCATTATTCATGCCTTCTAAAACCAAGAATCTTTACTCATCCAAGGCAAGGTCATATTTCCATGCATTTGGAACACGTGAAGGCCGGCTGACTCAACCACCTTCTATTCTTCAACTGCCAAGGCTGAAACAAGTGCAGGATAACTCTGATATTGTTGGGATTTATGAGTCAGTACATGGAGTTGATTCACAAGTGTTGGGTACTAATGACTATATTGATGACAACCAATTAGATAGATTGTCTGATGACTCCTCAATCACAATTGATGTTTGTGGAGTAGATCCTGGGAATGAATTTAATTATGACAGCATAACACAGAACAGCTAAGGTTTTCTAAGTTCATTTGACCAAATTTCACATGAAAACCTCTTTGCAAAAATCCATACTCTATCCAATCACATAAAAGTGCCATACTATTGACTTTCCATGTGGATATTTTTCTTAAAGTGAATGTTCCCCAAGTAACTGTTGAGAAAGTAGTGCTGGAATGACCATGTAGTCAATGAACTTGACAGTCATGAAAATTTTCTTTGAGAAGTGAGAACTCTCTTCTGTCATTTTATATAGTTTTGTTTTTCTATATCTATATTGTTTTTTATTTTAAAATACACTCATTTTTTTAAGGGAATCAGCACCGATAAATGTGGCATATGCCCAATCTATTTTTATCTGTTATATTGTCTTTTGCTAATGAACAATACACTGACCCTTTTGTGTGGAGTTTAAGACAAATTGAATTGTGAGTTCAAAGCAATTCAATTGGCTATTTTTAAAATTTCCAATATACCAGTGTTGATTCCCTTAGAGAAATCGTTTTAAAGAAACCGGTTAAACATATAACCAAGAAAAATATGAAACTCTACTCTAAGGGGAAGAAGATTTAAACTGTTTTACTTTTGAAACAAATTTCAACATTTTGTTTTCAATTTGGTTTTCAAATATTATAAGCAGATAAGTCTTTTGCCTATGATTATTTTCATTTTTTTTTTAATTTGTAGAAAAAAGTTTCTTATAAATTATGAGTGTATTATAATCAAATATTTTGTAATATTATATCTCATTAATGAAAACATTTAGTTTTTTACATGAAAAATTTTTAAATATCAAATCTTGAAGATATCAAAATATTTTTGTGTGGTAGTGACAGAATTTCTTGTTTTCATCAGTTTTATATCTGGAGTCATTATTTTCAGAAATAAACTTGAGAATACATCCAAGTGTGCGCATTTTAATCTACAAAAAGTTTCTTTTTTTCTATCTCATGTGAGCTGACTGGTATTCAAATCACCATGCCAATCCAACTTCACTTTTTTTTAATTTGTACGCAAAACAATAGTACCATGTCAAGCATAATAACCAACCACATTAGTGCTTATCCACCACAGTATGCAGAAACTACAACCACAGCAAGCAAAGTAAGCCAGCACATCAAGCATAATAGCCTACCACAGTAGTGTATCTCCACCATAGTACACAAAAAAACCACCAATCAAGCATAATAACCCACCACATGAAGCATAAAAACCAATGCCAGAAGTGTGCATCACCCACCCAAAAAGTGGTATCCACCACAGTAGGCATAAACAGGCCTCTCCGTGAGTATTTTAGAGGGTGCGTAGAAGATCGCGCACCTCAATTTGTTTAGGCGCGCATTTTTTAGGAACGGCAATTTTGACTTTCTCTCGCATTATTTGCATTTTATATGATGTTATTAACGAATTACTCGATTCATTTAAACAGTTCACATTATATTAGTTTAAACATCATACAGAGAATCAGAAATATTTGAATCTGATAATGGAAAATCAACGAGAATTATTCCTAAAAGTTCCTTCGAGTCGTTTTTTCTTGTCGCTTCTCCGCGCTTCAGATTCAACGTCAGCAGTATGAAGACTTCGAATACCACCATGAAGACTTTGAATAAAACCAGATGTTCTTCGTTTTTGCAAATAAAGTTTAACTGCACGAGATACTATACAAAGAACTCGGGTATCACCACGCAAACCACGTATGCACGCAACGCAGATCATGAAAATCATAAATCGATCAGTGGTTGGATTGTTTCTATTCAATGACAGCCACTAAATATCAATTATGTGATTAGCAGTTCAAGACATCTTTATTGAAAGATCGCTAAAAACTTTTGAGAGGCGTGATTTTAAAGAATAACAAGAAAGGAGGTGCGTGAAATTATGCGCGTCTTGGCAAGACGAGGAGCGTGTGGAGGCGCGCGCGCGCGAACACGCGCCTTAAAATGAGAGGCCTGCATAAAATACCACCACTCAAGCATAATTACCCACCACATCAATCATAATAATCCACCACAGCAGCGCATATACACCAGAGTATGCAAGAAACACCACCACATCAAGCATAATAACCCACCACAATTACTGTGGTAGTGCATATCCCACATAGTACGCAAAAGACACCACCACAGAAGTGCCAATAGATTGGGTAACACATGATTATAACACATCAAATATTATACACATAAGTGTGTGATCCCTTGATTCTTCAAGCACATTGACAGTATTATACTGTTTGAGCAGGCACTAAAATGAGACTCACATTTTCAATTGGAAATCAGCATGCAAATAAGGTAACAACAAAACTACACAAATTAAATCACTCTTACATTATCTTGATTTGTAAACTGGCTTTCTGTAGCTTTTATCACATGTTAGGTAGTTGAATGGAAATTGTTCTTCATTATATACTGACTCCTTTTTTATAACTCTCGGTCTAATAAGATCAGTGTCAACCCTTAGTTCATTTTTGAGTTCTGGTAATTTGTCAGGGCTTAGAAAAAAATCCATCAGAAAATATCTACAATAGAGAGAAATAATTTAAATGAACATAAAAATAATTATAATTGTATAAAGCAACTTTGGAGAAAATATAAGAGATGATGCTTGTAGAAAATTTAGAAGTTCAGAAATTTTATCTTGTCATCTTTTCATTTGATCGGCAAATCAAATCAATTGATTTCAGTTGAACTCACTTACAATAGGTTATTTTTCAATGGCCAAGCTGATTGGTGATCAAATACAATAGCGTCCCAGAAGGACGACCGCTTTGATACTAACACATGTTCCTTTTGTTATTTGAAAAGAATGCAACAAGAAAAATATGATTCCCTTGACTTTTATACTTCGTTGCCAGGATAGTAGGTCGTTTCAGGTCATTTCAGCTTGTTTCAGTTTGTTTCAGCTGGTTTCAGGTCGTTTCAACTTGTTTTAACTTTTATAAATAAAGATAAATTTGTGCTTTTAAAACTATCTGTATACATGTGGACGGGTACTAAAGATGAATGGGCAATTATTTTACTACCTTCCATGTGTAAATTTTTGAGTGTGTGCCTTCATTTTGTATGGTAGTTCTTGTTCTCCAAGATTTTCTATTTTGCATACTACTCCACCATTATCCATTATCAATGATGCTGTTCTTCTAAGCATATCAGCAAAACTCTCCTAAAAGATTAGTTCATCTTAGTTCATTTTCATTATTTAAGACAACTAGAGAATCTTTACAGTATTACACATTTTTTTTATAAGGAACCTTTGGTCTGAGTTGAGGCTGGAGTTCCTTAAATTTTAAACAAAATGAGGCTGAAAGTTCCTTATACTGTTCCTTGTCGTGGGATATGTATAAATACTAATTTTTACAGCAAATTTATAGAAACCTTTCTTCATTTCTAACTTTAAGTATAAATGGAGTCTTTTGGGGAAGAACGATGGGAAATATATTGTACTTCTGTTCCCGTTTTCGTACAAATCGTCTTGTTCCTTAAAAAAGAGTTTCTTGGTTTTTCATCCGAGCCTCGACAGTTCCTTAAAGTTCCTTAAATTTTTGGGAATTTTCAGCCTCGAGTTCCTTATAAAGGTGTTCCTTATAAGAAAAAAACGTGTATAAGTGTAACAAATGTGACTTTGTTTCCAGGCAGAAAATCTAACCCCTAGTCAGAAAAGTACTGTATGAAAATTGTGGTGCGCTCTTTATTGCTCATGCGACATGCTTTCATAATTCATTATTTTTGTTATAGTGCCATATATAGCTGGAGAACGCATCAAATACACCATTTTGCACTATAATCACTGATTAACTGGAACAAATTCATCCAAACATGTCCAAAAAAGATCCCGCCCATCGGAGATTCGGTACTAGTTCAAGCTTTCAAATTACTTGTGTCCTTTCTCTTCTCATCACATCCTTTTTATTTTCAAAAATCGAATAATATGAAAAAAAAGCAATGCAAGGCATTCAAAAATAGAAAAATACACAGGAAAATACTACTCGGTTACGTATTCGAATGTTGAAATTTTGCTAAGAGGGTCGTGAAGGGATAAAATGGGAATGGGATTGGCCTGATTTTGGCCTGGGAAAATTGGATTCGATGTACTGGGACTGGGATTTTGTCCATTGGGAATGGGGAACAGAACACCCAATGGGAATGGGATTCGCTTTTGCCGTTCAAAAATTACACAAAAAATGAATTTTAATAAGTATTTTTCAATGAAATTGTTGCTTTTTAATGTTTTAGATGTAATGAATAACATTTTCTATGTCTTTAAACGCGAACTGAACATATCAGTTCAATGAGAATGTAGCCCCCAATCCCAAGCAGATGACGCTGTCAACGAGACATTAATTCAAAACATAGGGGCCCTATGGGCATGTTCGAAGAACGACTCTGGTTGAATATAGCTATTTCGGTCAAATGATGAAAGATGTTCATCGGTATGCACAACGATGACGATAATGATTATGATGATAATGGTGGTGGTTATGATGATGATGTTGATGAACACGATGATCATGATGCTGGTTGGTAGGGGTGATTGTGGTTGTATGGTGGGTATGGTGGTGGTGATAGAGGTGGTTGTGGTGCTGAAGGGGTGGTTGTGGTGGTTGTGATAGGGGTGATCGTGGTGATGGTTGTAGGGGTAGTTGTGGTGGTGGTGATAAGGGTGGTCGAGGTGATGGTTGTAGGGGTGGTCCCGGTGGTGGTGATAGGGTGGTCGAGGTGATGGTTGTAGGGCTGGTTGTGGTGGTGGTAGCATTCCTTTAGATGTTGCACACCGTCAATGGTGGTGATAGTAATCATGATGATGATGATGATGATGATTATCATTATTATTATTATTATGACGATTTTATCGTGAGGATAATATTAATGATGATTTGTTTTGAAAACTGTTTTGAAATTGCCGCTCTTTGGCAAAACTCTTTGTTAAATGTTGAGAATGCCTGAAATGTCATTTACCAAAGCAAGGTGCCAATTTTCCAGTTCCATTTAGTAAACAAGGATGAGTCAGTTGTCACATGACCCCAGATTGACAAAAGTGCTTGCAGGCTGAATTGTGAACAACTAACCGCAAATTGCGCATAAATGGCCGAGACAATGGCCCTAATGGCATTCTTGACAATGGCCCTATTGTTACACGTTTTCCATTGTTCAAGCGTTGGTTAGTTGGTGAGTGAGTGACATCCACCCCACACCAATGTGTTCGAAGTTCTTCGAACACAAAAAAGCATAGACTGGGAATGGGATTTGGAAGAAAAAGTTACTGGGAAATGGGATTAGACACCCCCCTTCAGGACCCTCTGCTAACATTATTAGATCGGAGCACACAAGCAAGGTGATTAGACATGCACAAGAGCAACTTGAACATTTTGAACCAAGATATGATGGTTGATAGTGGTAGGCAAGCAAATGAAGTGGGTGATATATTGTTCTTGTTAAGAATTGTCAATTTGTATTGGAATAATGAAATTTTGTAAAATAATGAATTTTTTGCATGGGAACCAAAACTGATGAGGGCGGGTGACACTAAACTAAATAGAAAATTTCCATCGGCCTAATAAAAACACTAACCCCTATTCGATTTGTAAATCAAGAGGCTCCGATAGCAATCCGGTATATAATTTTTGGCTTTGGCCTGGAACACCATCTCCGCAATGCACGGGCTGCGAGGCCTTTTTAAAGAGGGTGCCGAAACCACGGACATGTCCGTGAAACGTCCGTGGTTTCCCGTGGTGATTTCCGTGGTAAAATTAATTCAAAATAACCACGGAAACCACGGACAAAAATTATGTTCGTCCGTGGTTGGTCCGTGGTTGTCGGTGGCCGTCAACCTTTGATTTCGTATTTTTGACGGCGTTTGGTCCCTTAAATGGGGGAGGGGTGAGCAATAGGCCCTTAGGAAAATTAACTTCAACAAAGCAAAGTTTTATGCACCAAATTCTCAGATTTTACCTACCTGATGAAATCGCCGTATTCTAGGCCAAACACGCTTGATTTTAGCCCTTACCTCTAGTTGGAAAATCTGGCTGCAGGCTGTTCAAGGGGAGGAAGGGGGTAAGGGGGTAAGGTTCCGACTTTCTTAATTTGATTGGTTTTAACGCTTATTATTGTGTGTTCATTTTTTTGGTGTACGTTTGTTACATAAAATTTCTGTGTTTATTCTACGCCGTTCCTTTTCCTTGTGATTCATAAAAGATAATTGAATCTGTCAAGAAATTCAGTAGTCATGCAATGCAAAATCTGTGGGCAATGTGAAAAATGGTTTTAAACAAGCGCAGAAGCTTGTAGATGACAAATAAACTCTTTGGACCCAAGGTTGGACCTCTCCAAATTACTTATGGGTGTAATCCGGCAGCATTTGGTGCTTTTACAATATACTTTTCTATATACTTCGAAACCTTGAAAATGGCACAAATTTAAAATCGGTGAATGAAAAATCGAAAACAAAAGCCAGAAAGTGCTCACATAGTAGATTCAGAATGCATGTTGTTTTTGAAATTCGGTTACTCTACCCCCAAGATATTGATTGGTAAAACCCGAGTGCCCCCCTGCAAATGCAATTAAATTCCTCGCTCATGCAACATTGCAGAGGGGGGCACTCAAAGTTCACCTCTCGATTACTCCCGGTAGGTGGGCTGAAATTTAACAAACAAGGCCTCTTGAATGCACTGGCAATAAGCCCTTTCTGGCAGTAGTTTTACATATTTTTGCCATGATTTTGGATCTTGGCCATTTTCAAGATTTTGAAGTAGAAATGAAAATCTGTATGGGGAAACCACAAAATGCTGCTGGATTACCCTCACAAGTAATTTTGTGATGTCCAACAAGTTGACTTGTCATCTACAAGATCTTGCACTTGTTATAAACCATTTTTTGCATTGCCCGCCAATTTTGCAATCTGACCCCTTGTTTCTGTCTGTCCCGTAGTGACCTGACTAAAGGTTATGCGTTGGAATAAAAAGGAAAGAAGATAGTTGCGTGTAAACGTCATCTTGACTTGTTGTACTCTAATGTGAAAGGTCAACTGCCAAAGATTATTTGCTCAAGGAAAGGGTGTAAATGTTGCTATTAGCATGTGTTAGTGCTGCTTTAACATATCATTAGATTTAGTATGCCATGCTAGAAATACACTTCAGGATGTCGTGTATCTTTAGGTTGAAGTTGAATTTTATTTTCATCTTTGAGAGGAAAAGAGGGAAAACGAACATTAGAAGTTAATTTGTACTATGAAATGAAGAAATTTGAGAAGCTTAAGATTCTTTAGTATTTTTACGGATGAGCATAATAAGATTCAAAGTTGATCCGTTAATCCTATAGGTATAAAAAAAAACGTAAGAAAATGTTTGCGACTACGCCTGCGAACCCAGTGTCTAATAAGAACTTGCATACTTTGGGTAAACTTAAGATTACATCTTTGAAGAACACACGCACGTTTCCTTCAATCGTTGTTGTCTAGCTGCGGGCGCATCAAGACTTGCGCACATGCGCGATAGCTAAACATGAGATTTCAAAGAGATTTATAGGAGTTATAAGATTCATAAGATTTATGAGGTTTATGGAGAGTTATCCTCAAAATGCACAAGATTTGTTAAGTCATACACCCCTCGATAAAAGACGCACGTTCACCATAGCTTTTGTAATTGCAATCCAAACATTAACGTTAAAAATACATTTGTTGAGCAATGATAAATCCCAATGACCAAAACGACTCCCTGGAAGATCAGTATCGCTTTATTTCAAATTTTTAGATTTCATATTTTGTTAAACTCAATAAATATGTATGTTTTGCTTTATCTATTATCGTTGTAAGCTGAAGGGATGTCGATAGAATGAATTTGATTAAAAAAAACTTCACTGAAAATTTCAAGTCCGGTCATGAGTGCAAAGCGCATGCGCTTCCTTATGAGTGAAGGTCTTTGGCCTACAAAGTTACGCGTTTTTCGCATTGATTTTCCCCAAATATGGAGGCATCGACTCACTCTGCATCAAGGAAACAACATATCGGATTTACTTATCAATTTGCCGAACATAATTCGAATTTAGGATCTCTTAAACCACGGACACCCAAACCGTCCGTGGTGAGACAAGTCCGTGGCGAAATTAATTCCAAATAACCACGGGCGGTCACGGACGTCACCACGGACGTTTCACGGACATGTCCGTGGTTTCGGCACCCTCTTCCTTTTTAGGGCCTTTGTTAGTTCACTGATGACTGATCATAAAAAAAAAATGGCAACATAAGTGGTATAAGATCATATTGCGCTGTTTAACTACTGCATTCATACCTTACTTAGCATTTTGGTTATCAAAGAAAGTTCGTATCTTGGCATTTTGTCTTTCAAATTGTCAAAAAACTGCGAAATGATGAAGAAACCTTCTTGCTCACATTTTCCAAAATGTTGCTATAATTCAGTTCAATCTTTATCCCGCACTTAATTGAGTTGAATTGTGTAGCCTCTCTTTGGTGGAAATATCAATTTTGCAAAAAATGGCGTCAAGAGAAGTGTTTGGTTGAGTTTGAGAAGAAAACCAAAGCTGAAATTTTCATTTGGAAGCTTATATTTACATGGTAGGTATGAGTGATGAGTGTAACCACCTTTTTGTGTCTTAGAAAGCGAGTGAGAGGGTAGCTGTAGCTATGTAAAAAAGTCATCAAATAGCATCCTACATTCCTATACCGTTTTGTGGTTTGCTTTTGCTTTGGCAGATGTCATCTATATGTATGCTAGCGTGATAGACTAGAATTTTTGTGCTCTGTGCACCAAACAGCTGATGCGCAGTTTGGGAAGCAAAACCTCGAAACAATATTTGCTTCTTAAATGGGAATAAAGTACAAAAAGTCATTTCTGAAGGAAGCAGGGGCACTTTCTAATCATGTCGATTTTCGAAATTTACACGCTTTTTTTTTATAAGGAACCACTTTATAAGGAACCTACATGTAGAAGGCCCGAAAATTTAAAGAACTTATACTACTGAAGAGAAAATCATTAAGGAAATTTTGAATATTGAATACTTTTATCACTGCAAATAATCAAGAATTAGAAAGCTGGTTCCATTCTTTTGCAGTCGAAAATCGCATAAATTGTACGTTAAGCATGTATCCAATGTTTCTTTGAGTGGTCTCGAGCTTTGCTCACATGCAAATGTCTCTCTTTTATTGTTAAGACCACTTTATGTGCAGTTAAAATTAAGGAACTATTAAGGAACTTTTGGAACTACAATTGCCTCAAAAGAGGCCCAAAAATAAGGAACTTTAAGAACTAGGCCTTGAGGTAGGTTCCTTATGAAAAAAAAGCGTGTACACGTGAAAAAATTTTAGTATTATGAAAATATATGTGGGAGTAAGTGCAGCATCAAAGTTGGTCACAGTTACACTTAAAAAAAGCTGTCAGGTCTACTGTTCCGCATGCATTTGCTCATGATGTGGCTTGATTTGACCTTGATTGACACTCTAAAAATTTGTGTTTTCATTATTCTGTTTTAGGTTGCTTTTCTTTATAAACAATGGGACAGGGAAGCTCAAGTAGACATAAAACACTAGAGCTCACAAAATCTGAATCTACTCTTCAATTTGAGCCTGGAAAGAAATATATACCCCAAGGACATCAGGCACAGGAAAGGAGTGCCCCACAAGAAAAGGGTGAGCTGTAGATTATTATCAAATTAAAAATAGGAAATTTGAATCACTATGCAGGTTTAAAATTGTTATTATACAGGACTGACGGAAGCAGGGGGCTGGGGGGCTTGATTCCCCCCAAAAATTTTGAAAACAATAGAATGATGTCATGAAATCATTATGTCATCAAATACTTTTCTGTTATTCAGCCCCTCCAATCTGAGATTCCTTTGGACGTTCTCATTATAAATATTTAAAATGCTACAGTCAATTCCCATTGCCAATTTTCAAAATTTATGAAAATCTTATCACACAAAATTTGAGTTAATTTTCTACTTTAGCACCTCAGGTTTGGTTTTGAGGTAAACTTTTGCTTCTAGTCTTCATGATTTGATTTTATAGCCGTGATTTTATAACTGTGAAAATAACATTTGAAAAGTTATAAGAATTGACCGGGGGAATTCCTGGGGGGATTTTCAGTCAATATATTCAGTCAATTTTCACGGTCAAACCCCCTATAAATTTTCAAACTTTACATCACTCCAAAATCAACTTCTCAAATGACCATGTCTTTATTAAAGAGGGAACATTGTGAGTGTATGATGAATGATTTGTATTTACAGCATTCAGCTCTTTGACAAAAGTCTGCCTTGATTGAAATTTCTTCCAAACTTTAAGATACCTAGTGTTTGTTGCAAAAATCTTATAAAGCATAAAAATCATTGAATTCAAGAAAGGTTTTCATCGTGAAACTAACCTGACTTGTCTAAGCCCTAGTCTTGAACTGTCATAAAATCCATAATACAAGCACTCAGATGGAAAAAAATTGTACCTAGACTAAATTTTGGATGCTGAGTGCAAACTTGGTCTTGCAATTTCGTAAATCTTGAAATCTTGAAAAAGCTCCATAATGATAGCTATTTGTCAAATAAGTGTATTGACTGAAAAATCTTAAAATTTGATGCTTTATGATAAAATATGATTCTTGAAACTGATTGCCTCTCTCTTTATATGCACGTTTTTCGCTTTTAGAAATTAAGTACACCCCTAGCCTGCTATCAGATGAAGATGAGGAAGAAGCCCGTCAGCGTAGAGGAAGAAGAAAACTTACAGTTCCAACTGTATTCCACTGGGAATATGGAGGAAAGGAAGTTTATCTCTCTGGCAGCTTCAACGAATGGAAAACAAGAATACCTATGTCATACAGGTATTAACTGTGCATGCTCAGGGGCGTAGCTACTGGGGGGTGTGGGGAGCTGTCACACCCCCCCAATATTTCCAAAATATTGAAGACATTCCGGCAAATTTTTGAAAACATCTTTTTAAATTATGGAATTAAATGTAAATACTCATTTGACCCAGTTTGTGGGTCAGTGCTAAGTCACGTAGACTCACTTTTAAGATACAAAATGTTGTTAAAACTCTAAAAAAATTAATTATTCACTCATAATTATGTTTTCATCGGACTTCTCTTTTATTGAACTTCCAGGACTTTTATGGGAAACAAGAAAATTCGGGCAAATTTATTGACACCCCCCCACCAATATTTCAAGTATAAATACGCCCCTGTGCATGCTTTTGTTTTTTCCTTAAATAGCTAAGTTTTCTATCAATATCGGGGAAAATTAAGAAAGTAGTACCTAAGAGTCCCCCTAGCGGTTCTGTGTGGTGCGTTATTAGGCCATCTTCATACGTGGTTTCGTGAAGCAAAAAATTTTTGCTCGTGATTGCGTAATTCTAAGGCTCCGTCTACACGGATAGGGTTTCAAAAGGTTGCGTTTTAGTGTCAGTGAAAACGTATCAAAATTTTTACGTCTACGCAAGCGTTTTCAGGACGTCTTTCCTGTTCACACCAAAACGATGATGTCACGTTTCCTCAATTGTAAATTTTGAAATTGATACATTTTGACCATATTCGTGTAGACGGGGACTTTGCTCCAGCGTTTCGCGGGAAATGTACTGGCACGGCTCGTGTTTTCGTGATTTACAACATATTTGCGGCATAGTTGCGTGATTTCTTAATAGTACAGGAACGTCCGTTATTTAGCCCTTTTGTCCATCGAGCACTGTCGAATAACCAAGTTTCTTTCATTAGCACATGTTATAAGCCCTCTTATATCTTTATTTTCTGCCTTTCATGTTACAAATGGTCGTGGAAATATTCCCGGGGGTACATGACTTATGAATGGACGGGGATGTGGCGCGAAGATTTCTGAAACCCACCCACTAATAACGTAAACCTTTGCGGAAACAGACCCTATTTTATGAGTAAAAATAAGCGGAATATGAGAATAATAAGACTTTCTAGACCTTATTATTGCTTGATATTGTACTACGAACATCTTTGACGCGATTTTGCCACTTTTCTGACCGAATTGAAGTTAAACTTACGACTTTTCTTCAATTTGCCACCCACTTTTATGGGGTTTTGGTTACAATCATACCATTCCATAGAATTTCAGGGCCAAAAACCTACCCATATGGGCGAAACCTACCCGTACCCAAATTATACTAAGTACCCCCTAAATTCCGCTTTTTCAACTGTTTTGGTTTGTTTCTGACGTTTATACTCTGAGGAGTCTGAGACGAAAAAATCTTGCCGGAGAATGTTTCTGCTGTTTCTCGCAGTTTTTAAATCCACATTATTCACGAGAACAGTAAGAGTTTAGTAGCCAGCCGTCATTGCTTAATATTAATTGTATTTTCAGCCAACAGTGAATGACACGTTTGGTGGACGTAATAATGTCGTCATCATAAAAAGATCAGATTTTGATGCAACAGAAGCACTCGATGAAGATGCTGGAATGCAAAAGGCAGCTTTGGATCTCTCAGTTAGTAAATTTATTTACTATTTAAAACATGCTCCATTTAAGTAAATGTCGTAGAACAAGTTTTTCATAAATGGTTAACACTAGGATAGATTTTGCCACAAGTGGTATGCCACAATAGATGGGATTCAAACCTGAACTGCATGATCAGAGAGCCAACGACGTTTCCATTGAGCTCAATGAAATCACCAAGTAACTCTCTGAGTCATACAGCCCAAGGCTCTCCACCGTTTTGACTATTTTTTTGTTTCGGCTATATTGAGCTTCTATCGTAGAACAAAATAACTGATTGATTCCTGGGGGTGTGCTTCGAAAGGTATTCATACTGGATGTGCCGCTCATATGAGTGGGTTTTTCTCAAACTGAAAATCTCCACACATGGGTCTGGTATTCGCTTAATTCTAACTAATGGGCTGGTATTTTTAGGAGTTTCTTACCAATGGGTTAATGACGATGAAGTTTGCCTTTTTTAACGCTTGTCGCACAACAGCAACAGAGCCCTGTCACTTGTTCCTAAACTTGCCATTATTTAAAGTTTTGACATTTAAAATTTAGCTGCAAGGAAACTTAAGATGGATTCTTAATCTCCTAAGATGCCTTTCTCATTGTTGATCTATGAGCTCCCAGATTTACCCTAACTAATCTTCTTCTTCTACAGTCTCTTTCGCGTGGGCTTTTTCGCTTCGCAGTTGTCTTGGGACCTCCGCCTTCCAGTTAATGATTTATAAAGGAGTCATTCTACATATTTAGTCCCATTGGGATATTGAGCATATGAATATATCTAAAATCAAATGGGAATAATTTGCAGAGAAAAGCCTGGTGTCGTTGAATGTTTGCATTGCATTGTATATGGCGGCCAAAGCACGGATTCAATCTTTGAGCTTTAGGAAATTTAGTAGGGAAAGGAGCACGTAGTTTTAGTTACTGTTGCTACAGATTGGTTAGTCTTTTAAGTTGTTCAGTGTTGAGCAAAGGTTTCCTCGACTGTAGAAGATTGGCTGGCACACGCTCTCAGTCCTCAGCATGTAATCCTGCGTGCGTTTTAATGAGGTCTAGTGTCTTTGAATACTTTTGCATAGAGAATCAAGCTGTAAGCAGAGCCAAGAAAAAGTTACGGTCACACGGTCATTGACCGGAGGAAGGTCAGTTAGCAGAAAGGAAAATCTGATGCCACACCTAAGAAACGCCTATTTTTCATTGTTTAGTGAGGAAGGTTTTCAGCTAAAGGTATTTTGTCTGGAGGAAGGTTGAACACTTTTCTGGACTCCGGCTGTAAGTCAGTTAGGATCTGGGGTAATCTTTTTGTTGCCCCAGTTCAATCAGCCTTCATTGATTTAAGTCAAACGTTTTTTGACTTTCTAGGGCAGATATCTCCACCTGGTTCTTACGGACAGCTGATTCCATCTCCGAACACTCCAGTTGTAATACACGACAGTTTGCATTCATCAGTACCTCCAATGTTACCACCCCATTTGCTTAATGTCATACTGAATAAAGATGCTGTTGACCAGGTAAGATTACCTTGCTCTTCTTAAATCCTACAGTCTTAGGTGAGACTCATTGCAGAAGTCTCACTTTTCACAAACTGCAACGGCAGTCTTTAGCAACGTCGACAACTATTTACTTGAAAAATTGAAAATTTGCAAAATATAAAATTGAATTGGATGGCCTAATGCTCATAGTGGATACTAGTAGATATGGATAGTAGTTCCGAGCGACCTATTGAAATCGGATTGGCCTAAGGAGCGAAAACTAGGACTCATGGAATAAGTCTACTCTTAGGTGCCTAATTGCGGTCCATCTGCTGATTATTTCTCTGAAAAAATTCAAACCCCCCTCTCTTATTAGGACCCCCCGCTTATTATGATTTACATGAATACTAGTGTCAATATTTTTATTTTTTTCTATGACTTTCTTGGTATGACATTTCACTTACACACAATGTTGTTTTGGATTATGGATAGCCTAAGCTTACAAGTGCTATGAGGCCCGTTTGCACTGCACTGCAACAATTTGCTGACAAAATTGTCAACAAACTTACAACCCGTTTTTTGACCCCCCTGCCAATTTCATCCTGAATGCTGTTCAAACCCTCCGCCAAGCTAGGGCTCCACAAGCCAGCTGGATTAGGTCGCGACGTCACAGCACCTTCTTGTAGCTCAGCCAGGTCGCTTAGGTCTGTTTTACACCAATTTATGGCTCAAAAGTTTGGATATTGGGCTGCTTCTCGCATAACATCTCTGCGCATAAGATTATTGCCTGACAACTGTACAATGTATTGATTGTATCTTTATTTTTACAAACACAGGAAGATCCAACATTGTTGCCAGTTCCACATCATGTTGCTCTGAATCATCTTTACGCATTATCCATCAAGGTACGTTACGCAATATATGTTACCTGTTAGCTATCTAGCCAACATTTCCTTCAACGTTCACCTAACAATGGTGGGTAAAATTTTGCGTTGCTTTTAACAGCATGTCTGGTCACCCAGCATTGACATTTCTGATGTTTGGTGAAATTTCCTCGGGGTCAAAAATTTTGGCGAGGACGCCAAACATTCCACTGTTCAAGAGGTAAAGCCGCGGCTACACGTGCGACTCTTTGCTTGAATTTACGAAAAGAAATGTTAAAAATTGTCGCCGCAACCGTAAAATCTAAAAGTTGCACGTAGCCAGGGATAGATTTTCGAACAAAATTTTCTGCGACCTGAGGTAACACAGTAACAGAGCATTGATTTGGTTCAAATCTTGGTGAAACTTTTTGGCTTGTCGCCAATAATGTCGCAGCGTGTGCCCGTTTTTTTTAATTGTCGATGCAACAAATCACATCGTTTTCTTGCATTTTTTCTGAAAATTTTCTAGGACCCATTCTTCTTTTATCACGCAAGTTGATTGTCGCAGATTTTCTGTCGCAGCGTTTTTGTCGTAGCGTGTAGCCACCTTAGGATTTCTCACAACAGGACATTTTCAGGTGTGTTGCGTGACGTGGCCAGAACAGGTGAAAACTGCACGTGTAACCGTTGCTTAAAGTGAAATTTTGGATGAAAAGCTGGGTCATTCGAAAACCTCGCTAACGTTGCTGGGTGAATGGAGGCGCACAAAATTCTGGTGCGCAGCTCTTTTCCAGGACTTGCATCAAAAATCAAAGATGCTGCAGGCGAAACGCTAGATGAAAATGGTGATTCGTTTGAACAACTCAGATGGACGAGTGGGCATGACGACGCGCGGATCTTTCACTGTCTTCAAGCAAAGATAGAAAGGTTGGGTGGGAGTGTTGGGTCCTTTGTGAACACCCCTGCATTTATTCGCCTGACATGTGAGAAATTTGTTGGGTGTATGCTGGGTGAAATTTTGGTTTGTTTAATTTCGTGCGTCTCCCTTTTGCAGGATGGTGTTATGACACTAAGCGCAACGCATCGGTATAGGAGAAAATATGTAACTACAGTGTTTTATAAACCAGTCAGATGATTATTAGTGAACTTGACATCTAGTTAAATGAACAATGACCAACCTATTTAAATTTATAGTTTGCTTATTTTAAAGGATAGTTCAAAGTAACATCGCGGTAAACCATAGACTTTTTAACAGAAACAATTCGTAGGGTCAGTTATCTTGTGTCTGTCAATAGAGACAAGTGTAAATAGGCTGTTCGGTTGAAAAGTGTTAGGCCTTGTTGGTCAAGCGTTTGAGATTTCTTTGGCTGCAATATTAGACCGTTTTGCACGTCACCACAAATTGTTCGATAAACAAAAAAGAATTGTTTGACGAGTAATGTTGTGTGAAGTTGCCAAACGGTGGAAAACGGCTTAGGCCTAGTTTAGACAGCGCATTATGGGCGCGGCGAATTAAATTCAGCTTACATCTCAAATGGTGCGCTGGAGCGCTTTATTAGATTAGATTATTTATTAGATTATTTAATTAGAGCGCTTTAGACTACATGATGGATTCAGACAGAGAATTTAATTCAGAGCGCATTAAATAGAAGATAAAATTTGCTTATAATTCGCTTGGAGCAGCTCACCTTGGTTTAAACAGCGCATTATGAGCGAATGAAATTGACACTTAGACAAATTTTTAGGCAATAATTTAATTCGCTGCGCCAATAATGCGCTGTCTAAACTAGGCCTTAGTACCAGCGAGTTCATAGGGATATAGGCATGAAGGTCCTGGTGGTCGTACAACGCACCAAAATCGGACAAGACCCTCCGAGTGCCGAAGCTATACTAGACAATGATATCTTTAATTTTCTGGCTGCATGCAGGCTTGCCTATGAGACCGAATAGGCGAAAACCAATGACTGAAATTTGCATTTCTTTCCATCTTGGCTGCACTTCATTTTCTAATGGCAACATTTCTCTCTGGAAGCTGGAAATTTTTATCTTTTTCTATTCAAAACTTTTCTCGCGAAAAAGATTGACAGCAATTACCAGCACTTTTAAAGGTAGCTTTAAACTACTATCACTTACTGTGCATAGCTTTCATAGGACTACATGATGCTGCTTGTCACCGGTCAAGATATTAAGAGCATTCATTTCCAGGTACGTCTATTCAGGGCATACCTTTCTATGGGTATTTTCCTGGTATTTCGAGTAAATCCAACTTAACCAAAAAGATATGCCCCCTCTAAACAGTTAATTTTGGCATTTTATATGATTGTGCTGTAATGTAGATTGTATTTAAATGTTAGATAGAAATTGCATATATCTGTGTGAGTTTTGATCAAAATATATTCACTTTTTCCAAGGCTGTGCTTGCGTAAGATACCCCTTCTTGACAGAAAGGTTAAGCTATTGATTCGTGCGCGGTAAAGTCTGGTTTCCGTACAGATGCTGAGGGTCGTTGACGGTCTTTTGCTGTCATTGCAAGTCAAAGCAGACCTTTTCGGACTTCTGCAGCAGACATAATTCCATATGGTCTCTAATGGTCGCTCAAGATTTTATCCAATGTTTCCCATAGAGTGGTTTCTGGCTGTATTTCCGTTTTTGCAGACTGCGAAAGAACGTCAAAGACTGTTAACGACCCTCGATGACGATACAGAAACCAGGGTTAGAAAGACCTAAGCAAGTCGTCCTTACTATTATATCTGACTGACACATGTTACAGATTAAGATTATCTGATTGCTATAAATAGCTAAAAAAATTCCTAAATGTACTAGTTCGCAGAACGTTGATCTAGAACAAAAAAGAGAGGGGTGACAGCGTAGCGGTACCATGGTACCAGAGGGCTGGTACCTGGTACCAAATTCTGAAAAAGGATGGAACCTGGTGCCAAAAGCTCTGAAATGTATATATGTATTAACGTTTCATCCGACCGACACAGTGGTTAACTCGGACCAAAATTGGGATTACGTGGTACCAATACCTGCAATTTGGGTGGAACCTGGTACAAAACCTTGTGGTACGGGTACCAAAGATCCCCCTGTCACTCCCCTCAAGAAAGATATAGCTACACTTAAACAACAAACGATATCAAAGATGCGAAGAATATAATCTAATTAAATATTTCATATTCAGTTACATTACTCCGTGAAACATCCAGCTATTTACACGTTTTAAATCCACAATTTTAAATCAAGAAGCAACAAGTACTATCCTTAGCTAAATATATTTTCACTAGCTTGAATAGGTATATTACCAACGAATTATTACTGTACCGTAGGGTGACGAAATTGACCATCAGCTGGAAAATCGGGACCTGTAAACGGTTAAAGAATTGAGCTAAATCGGGAACGAAGAAGAGCTTTTCAGTTGAATTTCTAGTCTTTAATGCTTCCATACCAGCAGCCAGTGCGGCTAGTATTGTGCCTTTATGCTAGAGACCTTTTCGACGAAAGGCCTCCGAGATTGAAATTTTCAAAACTTCAAGATATCGAGTTTTCGATGCCAAAATCGTATAAAGCATCTAAAACTAAGTCTACATGTCAAGTATCACTGTCCTATGGATTTTATGAGCCTTGAAAATTCCCGATTCTATAAGGGCTTTGTCCGTGAAAAAAAAACTGGGGCTGAAACTTGAATCCGCGACTGGGCAAAGTCCTTATAAAATCGCGAATTTTAAAGCTCATAAAGTCAATAATACAAGCGCTAAAATAGTAAAGCTTTGCACCTTAGAGTAAATTTTGGTTGCTTAATACGAATTCGGTAGCGAATAATCTGCATCTCGAAGCTGCGAAAAGTTTTGCAGCCAGTCATCAAAAAGGTGTATTATTTGACAGTCAACTGTCGCCACCTTACGGTACGGTAATAATTCGCTGGCAAGAAGGCAAGCTATAAGTGGAACTTTTTCTTACAGTCACCACGAGAGGTCATTTCAGGGTCCTTTAGGCTTTCTATTGAAGTTACGATAGAATTAGACATCTAGTGTAATGGAATGCTAATAGCATTGGGTTTTGAAATGTATGTATGTACATAAAAACGAACACTGCAGCAGCCTCAGTTACAAGTCTCTATGTAAATGGAGAATAAATTTTCATTTCATAGCCTCATTTCAATTAAAACTCATCTTGCAAAATGGACAGCTCATAAACGGGACAAAGAATGTATGGAGGGTGATTCAGAGAATTTACCTAACTTGTTTTGCATTTGACTATAGTGATACAAGCAAATCAGCCAAACGGTCAAACAATTTGTTTCACAACAACGGTCAAGCAAATTTCAGTTGTTGTTCGAAGTTACATGACTGTTCATCCAACCCGGTGTTAATCCACACATACTGATCCCATGGCAGTCCAATTCTCAATTGAACTGAACTCAAAGCATTAGATTATATAAAGAAAAATCAAGGCGACTCCCGACTTTGTTTAGCTTTCTTTACATTTCTTGAAGTGCTCTTTGTTTTGCATATTGGACACACTGGAGCATTTCTATGAATTAATTCTTGACAGTTTGAGCAGGTTTTCATGGGTGGTGGTCTTTGCCTTCTTGGTCTTGTTCCCTCGTGGGGTGGTTGTTGTTGGTCATTAGATGCATTTGACTGAATTGTGTGGGATATTGGTAAATCGTTTGTGGGTACTTGTGTTGGTAAGGTGATGATGGATGACGCTTGATGTGGTCCAGTTTGTGAAGTTGAGCTGCAATAACAAAAAATCATCATAATTGAGAAAAACTTCTAATTTTGTATATTTTATAAAAGTATTCCCTTTAGTATTAAGATTTAATTTTTAAAGTTTTAGAGGGTTGCTCTTATTCGAGAGGTGCAAACATATTTTTTGGTGTAGCAGTGTAACAGCCAAAATGGTACAAATAAGTTCTCCTAAGTTATACAATCAAGAGATTGAGAGATGAAATATATTTTAGGTCAACAAAATAACTTTTTGGAACTCAAGAAGCCTTGTCAACATCAGCAAATCTATATAAACCTGATGTATTTCTTTCAATGCTTCAATACATTTTTTAAGAGCCAACGTTTCAAACAATCATTGCATAGCAGCTTTGAAAGATTCTCTGCAGATTCCTTGAAAGAGTCATAAAAAGTATAAAATCTAGATAGTTTAAAGTTCAAATATTTATCAAAAGAAAATGCTAATCAACCTTTCTGGGCAGAACTGATCTTTACAAGGTATTTCCTGTAGCCTTTCCAGTCCGATCTGCAATCTTTGTAAATCAATTTCTCTTTTTAGTGGATTATATTCTTGGAACAAAATATGGGTTCTTTCCTGAACTTTATCTCTCTCTTTCTGTGCTTCAGTAATGGTGCTCTCTATCTGAAAAATGCAAATATATAAATAACTTTGTTAAAAATAGGTTTTATGGAATTTATTGGTTTAGTGGAATATGGATTTTTTATGGGACTCTGAATCCAAAACTCTGAGAAATCTCCAGAGAAAGAATTTTGTGCATCAACTATAAGAGCCGCTCTTGCCTTTATTGACATATAATAAAACTGAAAATAAGATTTAATCACATTTCAGTTTATTGCTAGTTTCATTGCCTATTATTCCAACACCATTCTTCAAACTTAACTTGCAGAAATCTGTATGCAGAACTCTGAACATTTCTACAAATGACTTTAGTATTCTGTTTATGGTTTCTTAATTTAATATGACAGCTTACAGTATTTTCTATCTATTTCCATATTTCTCATAAGAGCAATTTTCTTACCAAAGTGATATCTCTTTCTATTAGCTGAAGTGATTCAATGTGCATTAATCTTTCTCTTTTTAAGTTTCCAATTTCTATTTTGTATTCTTCAAGGTGCTGGTCTTCATTTTTTATGAGTTGCAGCTCGTGAAGTATTCTAGCTTTCATTTTCTCAAGGTGTAATGTCTTTGATCTGTTGATGGAAGCATTAGAATTAGCTAAGCAAACTTTAGATTTTTCAAAGGGGATTGTCTTTCTAACATCTCACGATCTTTTGGGTTCACTTCCACCAAGCCTAATAGCAGGGCTCTAGAAACATATTTTATTGAGCTTCTGATAGGAAAGAATTATCCAGTTTTGTAGTGTTTGAGTCATTGAAGTTGGTGTTTTTGAGCACATGACATGGTACCCTCACAGGCATGAGGCAGGGTCAAGGTTTCATTAGTTCAAATACTTACTCCTAAGAGTACAGAGGCTGGTATTAGATACACTATTTCACCATCATTTTCACAGTTGTCTGGTACATAACATCACTACCCCTAGATTGTGCTTCCATTTCACCATACAACAACAACACTCTGTTGCTTGTTGTGCTATTGCCCCCCCCACCCCCCCGGGTCCTGGCAAAACATGCTTTGACCAGCCTCAACCCAATTTTATTTCCATATCCTAGGTGTGATAACTAAGCTGCGTTTCAATGTTATCATCTGGCATGTACAACTTGATAAGCGACTTTTGAAGAGATGGTCATAAAAGGCAAGACCAATCTAAACTCAAAATGATAAATGAAATAGATCAACAAAGCTTGATTACTACCTTATATCCTTGATAACATCTAGCTTTGAAAGCAAAATTTGTTCATCCTCTTCAGATGGCAGCATCACGAATGATCAGAATTCTCCTGTATTTATTTCGTTTCCTTTGAGCTAAGCAGAATCACATTCTGAACTTATCTCGCTCCACCATCCTTTGCATCCGCCATTCTTGTCTTGCTTCATCTTGCCAAAAAGTCAAATTTATTTTGACTTCCCAGCCTCGTTTCAACGCAAGCTTTTGATTGGTTGATTCTTTACACTCCATGAACCTCGTCTTGACACAGCATCCAGATTGGTTTAGATTAAGGTCATGTGATCTTGAATTTGGTTATATCACCTTCAGTCAAGTCAGTTCAAAAAAATGTTCTAAAACAGGTGTATCGATCTTAATTAAAACCTCGTTCTTTTTCAATATAAAGACAAGCAACAGGATTTCCATTTTGTAAACATGCTGAGCTTTTGATAGAGAAGTTGATTGATAAGAACGTCTTTTTGCACAGCTGAAAGAAAATTTAGTCTGATGCAAAATAAAAAGTCTCTTTTTTAATAAAATATTGATTCGATGAAGGATTCTATTGACAACGCAAGTTAGCTTTTAATATTTCTTTTGAAAACCGACCAGACACGTAAAATGTATGTTGTTGGCTTTTTGGCGCATAAGATGTTTGCAGGTCTTGGAAAACCAAAAAGATAACTTGATTACGATTAGTCTACTTCTGAAGTATTTGAAGAGTTAAAAGTAAACAACTTGAAAACAGTTATTTATTTTTGGGAATTCAGAATCAGACTAGACATAAATACATTTCAGTTGGAATTTAGACTAAATATAAATACTAGAAAAATGACCAACACCACCGCCACCATCTTCATCATCATGATTATGATGATGATCATTATCTTTGGCATCATCATCATCATCATTATTATTATCGTTATCATTATCTTTGTCAGCATCACCATTGTCATAGTCATAGTCACCATCGACGTCGTCTCGTCGTCGTCGTTATTTTCTTCCAATTTCTTCCAATGTCGTCTTCTTTTTTTCTCTTTGTTGCCCCTTTCCGTATCTTATGAACGCACCCAATGATCGTTAAACCTCTTACGTATTGCTCGTATTACGCCGTCAAAGCTTTGCTGATACTCTAAAAACTCCCTTTCTATCCAAATAACACTTTCCACCCTACCCAAATACTCCTTCCATCAGCAGTTAAATGCCAGTGCACTTTGATAATAGCCTTTTGTCCTTTTTCTTAAAATAACAAAAGGAATGCCCAACCACTTAATGTCTCTTAGAAGAGGCGTTGATCCAGGGCCTTCTTTTTTGATTGCATGAATAACCATTTTCTATCCTACTGATTAAGTTTAGAAAACTGCTGTTCTTAAGTCCCCAATAACTGGGAGTTTAGCGTGGGGGGGGGGGTGGAATTTAATGCAAGATATAATAAAATGATAAAATGAGGTGGTTTAGGATGGAGTAAGCGGGAAATAAGCTCGAAATAAGCTTATTGGCAAGCTCTTGATACTCGAAATGTAGAAAAGCTAGGAAACTTAAAGTAACAGAGATTCGATAAGTGAAAGCTTTCATGTTACGATCTAGAATGACTTTTCTCAGTTCTGAGAAAGCTAAGAAGTATCTAAATTGCCCCTCTATACAAGCTTCAAGGGAAAAATGAGTGTGTCCATATACACGCTTTTTTTTATAAGGAACCTACCTCAAGGCCTAGTTCTTAAAGTTCCTTATTTTTGGAGCTCTTTTGAGGCAATTGTAGTTCAAAAAGTGCCTTAATAGTTCCTTAATTTTAACTGCACATACAGTGGTCTTAACAATAAAAGAGAGACACTTGCATGTGAGCAAGGCTCGAGACTACTCATGGAAACATTTGATACATGCTTAACATACAATTTATGTGGATTTCGACTGGAAATGAATGGAACTGGCTTTCTAATTCTTGATTATTTGCAGTGATAAAAGTATTCAACATTCAAAAGTTCCTTAATGATTTTCTCTTTAGTAGTATAAGTTCTTTAAATTTTCGGGCCTTCTACATGTAGGTTCCTTATAAAGTGGTTCTTTATAAAAAAAGCGTGTACTTTTTGTTTAAATTTGCTTTACCAGCTTGACTTGGAATCCGCAATGCTACAACTTTTTCAATTGTTGTTGCCAGTGATAGAATAGCTTTTAAAAAGCTTTTAAAATTCAATTTTCAGACCTCAGCTTGCTTTCAACTGAAATATCAACATAATTAATAACTGAATCTTATGTCCAAAACAGGTGCAATCTAATTTGAATAAAAAAATCGTTATTTAGATTTTCGAAAAACATCAATTCCATGTAACTCTCTATCAAAATCAATTCTTTAATTTACTTTTGATCGATTTTTAATTTTGACCGTTGATTCAATTTGGTTTTTTCATAGAAAGCACATCCGAATCTTTTCAGTAAAACATACTTTGTTTTTAGTCAATAAAACTGCAGGATGTGTAGTTTGTCTTTTGACGAGCAGAAACTCAATCTTAGTTTTCTCTCTATTTATTTAAAACGCAAATGAACGCAAACCTTCTTGCTTTATCTTTTACAATGTGTAGACGACAGCTTGAGCCTTTATGGATTTGCTATTTAGCTTTTTAATTCATATCAAGCTACACTCTTTTTTCGTAAGATCCAGATAATTTTTGCCGAGGCTCGATGCTCTTTAGTGTTCTTATTTCGACATTGATTTTGCAACAACTACACACAATAAATTGCTTCTACTTCACCTACGAATAACAAATAACAGTTTGGCATATCTTCCTTATATTTTTATTTAGTAATTACTTAGTTCTGTTTTGTTTTGTTAACATGAGATGAAAATTCTAAAAACACAATTTCGTTTTAACCTATTTTTCGTCTGAGGCTGGAGATGTTCTTCCGTTGCTCTTTTATTTTTGGCAAATCGAGCCTCGAAGTTCTTATAAAGTGTTTGGTAAAAAAGAGTGTATTTCACGTTGAGCTCTTTCACAAGATTTCTCTGAGGGAAAGAAATTTCGAAATAGGGAAAGAGCTTCCTTTTCAAGACTGCTTTTTTGGATTTTTTCAGCCTTCTCTAGGCCCGTTTGTAACTCATCTGCCTTCTCTGCCTTCCACAAAGAAACTATTGTAAACTATATGCCCCTCCCACTTCTTCTTCTTTTTCTTTTTCTTTATCTTCTTCTTCTTCTTCCTCTTTTCTTCTTCTCATATATCTTCTTCTCTTTCTTTTTCTTTATCTTGTTCTTCTGCCTGTTTTCTTCTTCTCATATTTCTCTTCTCTTTCTTTTCTTCTTCTTCTTCTTCTTCCTTCTTCTTCTTCTTCTCATATATCTTCTTCTCTTTCTTTTTCTTTATCTTCTTCTTCTTCCTCTTTTCTTCTTCTCATATATCTTCTTCTCTTTCTTCTTCTTTATCTTGTCCTTCTTCCTCTTTTCTTCTTCTCATATATCTTCTGCTCTTTCATTTTCTTTATCTTCTTCTTCTTCCTGTTTTCTTCTTCTTCTATATCTCTTCTCTTCTTTTTCTTTATCTTCTTCTTCTTCTTTATCTTCTTCTTCTTTTCTTCTTCTTCTTCTTTGTCTTCTTCTTTATCTTGTCCTTCTTCCTTTTTCTTCTTCTCATATATCTTCTGCTCTTTCATTTTCTTTATCTTCTTCTTCTTCCTCTTTTATTCTTCTCATATATCTTCTTCTCTTTCTTTTTCTTTATCTTGTTCTTGTTCTTGTTCTTGTTTTTCTTCTTCTTCTCTGTGATTCTTTTCTTTCTCTTCTTCTTCTTTTTATTCTTATTCTTTTCTTCTATGACTCTGTTCTTGAGCTGGTTGGAGCTTGCATTTGAGACCTTTCGCAATCGTATCGTTGGATTGCTAGGCCGCTCATGTTTGGTGGGGAGGGGCGCTTTGTGGTCAAAGCCTTTATGGAATTGGGAACTTTTGAACAATCATAAAATTAAGAACACAAGCCCTAGGACAATAAAACTTTGTACCAGGACTAAATTTTGGATGCTTTATACGATTTTAGCAGCAAAGACTCGATATCTTGTGATTTTGAAAAAAATCACTGCTGTGTCAGCCATTTACTGAAATCATCTTTGAACTATTGTTCCTTAAGCCCTGACCGAACAATGCAACATTTGCATGCAACATTTGTTGCCGACCCTTTGTTGCGTCGTTCAGTGTGCAACAATTGTAGCATCATGTTGCATGAAGTTTTAAAACAGTCAAAAATGTCACACCACGCAACACAATGTTACATTGTTTGGCCGGGTCTTGCATTGTTGTTACACGCACACATGGGTATAGCAAGTAACTATAGGAGGGGGTGTTTGCAGGGGTCTGGAAACCGTAAAACCATTCAAAATTTGCTCAAAAACTGTAAAACTGTGCGATATTTTGAACAAAACTGTATGGTACGATCTTAAGTTTCCGTTTTCACGAAAATTGCACAGAATCTATTAAAACTCCTGGTTAGTCAAACTTAACTGTTCACTTCATGTTTTTGAGAAGTTTTCCTCCCATAACAATTTTTGTTTTCATTGTGGGCTAACCTGTAGCTTCACTAAGTCCGCATTTAGTCCCAAAATGCAAAATCTTGATAAAAACGGGAAAAATTATCCAGAAATGCAGTAAAACGGTTCACCGGCAAGAAGTAACATAATTGGTTTGTTTCAAGTTCTTTTTTGATAACGCAGATAAATGCTGCATTTGAAATGTTGCAGGGTTTGGCCACCTGAAAAAATTTACCTTTGCGGATTTACGAAGCAACTGTTGCAGAAATTGTTGCATCATTTGGTCGGGTCTTTATAGCCTATGATTTTCTTCCGATATTCCAATTTTGTAATGATTTCTGTTCCTATTTAGGTGCTGAATAAACAGAAGCCTCACTTGGTCAATGTGCCTGCCAGTTGCAATCATGGGTTTATGGCAGAAGATTAAGAAATTCCCCCTTATTCATCTTTGGATGATAACAATGTTCATTGTCAGTGGTTTGATTATAAACTTGTTGCAAGCACTTGTTCTTATCTTATGGCCCATTAATAGAAACCTGTATAGAAGGCTGATCACAAAATTATCTTATTGGTATTTTGCAGGTAATAATTTCTTTAATTGTTCTACATTTTGATTAGTTTTACCTACAAGTTTCCTTCCTTCTGCCTCATTTACTGTCTCGTTATCATAAAAGAAGTGATTGTTGTTTCTTGCTGCTTTAGCTGCCAATATTCCCCCAAAAAATTTCTCTTTATCAAATAGTGGTTATATATTGAGTGTATCTCAATATTTTGAGATATAGAGTTGAGATATAGCCAAATTGCCAAAATTGAGTCAAGGTGCCAAATTTTAATGTCTCAGCACTTTAGCGATTTTATTAGCGTTTAAAGTTTTGATTTTTGAAGGGTGCAGGCCATAAGGGTGAAATGTTTCACCCCCCCATTTTCTCTTAACAACCAAACCCCTTATAGAATCGTGAACTTAGCATGCTCATAGTATCAATGATAAAAGCGCTAGAACAGTGAAACTTTACACCAAGACTAAGTTTTGGACGCTTTATATGATTTTAGCATCATAGGTGTATGCCTTCAAAGCCTTACATCCAAGCTCAAATGAGACAGAACTTCGCCCACATATGTACAGATACTCTGTCTATACCGGTCAACCTCTGGGATCTTCACATAATGCTTAACAGCCTTAAGCCCGGTTTCCACTGAAAAGAATGTTGTCGATTCGACCTGCTTCAACCTGCTGTTGATTGATGCTGGCAGTTTCTACTCAGTGGGGCAGGTCGAATTTGACCTGAACAGGGAGTGGCCTTTTGTAACAAAAACTCAAAAAAACTGTTTGATTTCTCATTGGTTGTCATTAATTTCTCAAGAACTGTCTGCTATCTGATTGACTGAAAGGTCGTTGATCCAATTCAATCGACGGAAAAGTTCAACTCAGTTGATCTTTTTTGTCGATCAAATTCCGTCAACACAGGTCGATGGGGAGCTTCTCTGTGCATGTGTGTCTCAACTGAAAGCAGGTCGAATTCGATCGAAATTCAGTCAAATCAACAATGCTCGTTTAAGTGGAAACTGGGCTTTATAGTAGTTTGAGAAAAGCTGCCTTAAAACGTAATGTTTCTGTGGATATGTATACCGTAGCAAAATGAGTGTTGACTGGGAGATTTTGTTCATTAACAGAGCTGACATTTGCTGGTGACTGGTGGGCTAATGTTGATATAACCTTTTATGGGAATGCTGAAGATTTCAAAAAGATTGGAAAGGAATCAGCAATTGTTGTACCAAACCATAGAGGAGACATTGATTGGCTAATTGGATACTTGATAGCTGAGAGAGGGGGGTATCTTGGAGTGAGTTTTTCACTTTTCATTTAATGTTTGGTTTATTGATTACTTTAAGCTAGCATGGTTTTCATAAAATCATAGAGAGATCTGTGACCATCATCACAGATTTATTCTTCAATCTTCAGTTTATGTTTTTGTGTGACTATTTCCATAGATAAGAGATTCCGCTGTTTATCGCTCTTATTGTTGTTGACATGGGGAAACAAAACTTTACTATCTTCTGCAGGCCGCAAAGACTTTTATGAAGAGCAACATAAAGTATATTCCTACAATTGGTTGGGCATGGTGGTTTTCTGATTATTTCTTCCTGAAGAGAAACTGGGACAGTGACCAGGAACACATCAATAAAGTTCTTAGCTCCCTCAAAGAATATCCAATTCCATTCATGGTAAGGCAATTTTACTTAGCAAAATTGGCAACTTTAGATGATTTTATTATGCTACCATGTCCATGTATTGCTATGAGGAATTCAGCATTTCTCCAGCATTCCCTGTAGAGTAGACAAGAGAGTAGATGTAAGAGTAAACATTAGAGAAAGACATTAGAGTTGACATCAGGGTACATCAGAGTAGAAAGTAGAGGTAGAATTTAGAATAGACATCAGATTATACATTGGAGTTTACATGAGAGCAGGCACTAAAGCAGATGTTAGAATGGACATTATACAAACACAAGACAACTCGTCAGAGTAGACTTTAGAGCTGAAAGTAGATCACACACTAGAGCAGAGATCAAAGCAGACATTAGGTTAGAGATAAGAGTAGACATCAAGGTAGGCGTTACCAAAGCATCAGAGCAGACATTAGAGTAGACACTAGAGCAGATATAAGAGTAGACGTCAGGGTTGACATCAGAGATGTCTGAGAATAAGCACTAGAGCAGAAACTAGAGCAGACATTAGGCTATAGACAAAAAAAAGACCTCAAAGTAGACATTTGAGAGGGCATAGAAACAAGCACTAAAGCAGGCTTTAAAGCAGACATCAGGTTAGATGTAAGAATAGATATCAGGGTAGACATTAGAGAAAGAGAGGTTATAGGAATAGACACTAGAGCGGACATTTGGCGAGACAAAAGAAAGACATCAGAGTAAGCGTTAAGGAGGACACAGGAATAGACACTATAACCGACTTTAAAGCAGACATTGGGTTATACGTAAGAGTAGACATCAGGGTAGACATTAGTGATGAGCAGACCTGGCCGTTTATGGCTGGTGATCGCCTGAGTGTGCGCCTCCATGCCCACCTCCCTTGCACAAGGCTGGCGATCAGACTGCCAGCTTCTTCAGTAGTTTTCGCAATAAATCGCCCGCCTTCCATTTTTACTTTCATTTTTTATTTTTTTCTTAATCATTTTCGTTAATAATTTTCATAACATATATCACCCTTTGACCTTCGGATGACATAAGTGGTTAATTTAAATGCTTCCACTTTTTTGCTTTTTAGCTTGGAATATTCGCGGAAGGAACCAGAATCACACCAGCTAAGTTGAAAGCAAGTCAAGAATATGCTTTGTCAAAAGGCATCAAACCACTGAAACATCATCTATTGCCAAGAACAAAAGGCTTTGCTGCTACTGTTCATAGTCTCAAAGATAAAGGTAGATAAAATTCAATCTAGATTCTACAAATTCTACTATACTATCCTGTTACATGAAGTCAGAAGATTCGGCTAGAATCGCTGTTTTTATATCTATATGAATTCAGCTAAAATTTTCAATGTACTTACGAACCATAAGCATAAGATGATAGTGCAAGGAGCATTAGTGCAATGAATTCCTGCAGCTATTACAGATATTAATACTTATTAAGTAATAAGTAATATTGGTCCTACAGCTAATACCAATATAAGAAGATGAACTTCCAGGAACTTCTTATAAAAGAAAAGAGAAACCTCTACAGTAGCGACTCCACACAATGAACTCTGAGAAAAAGCCGTGAATAAGTCAAAATCTCGTTCAACATAATTTGTCAGTAGGGGGTGATGTTCTTGGAATATTGCCGTTTTGCGGGTCCAGCTTGAAGTAACGTTCGTTATCAAAACGAATACGATTTTTGAATTTTGAGTCATATCATGCAGGAAACGATTTTCATTTCTTGTGGGTATGATAAAAAACATGTTCTCATATCAAAATCATGTTCCCATTGCATAGTAGAGACAGGGACACGACAGCGTTGTTAAAAAAGTTGAACCATTTTAAACTTTTTTCTGATCTGTCCCTATCCCTGTCGATGATGAAATGCTTTGTAAAACATGTGCCCATACCATCGTAATCATGGCAGCTATATTGCAATCAGGCTTCAGGTTAAGCCCGGGGGGGGGTAACTTCAATAAATCAGTGACGGAGGTGTGCCATTTTCGTAATAAAAAGTTGACGCCAAAATTTATGAAATTCTAAAAAGTATACCCCAAAATTCACAAAGAAATATGAATATAGTACATAGAAATACTCAAAAGTCTGTTTTAGAGTTATACAGCTGAAATTCATTTGACAGTTATTGTGACTTTATCAAAATTGATCATCTTAGCAAAAATGATACCCCAAGTTTGTAATTGTAGCAAATTTGATACCCCAAAATTTATTTTCCACCCCTAAAAAGGTACCTCAAAAAATGGCACATCCCGTACCCATACATATGGGAGTTACCCCCCGGGAGGTTAAGCAGAGGTAAAGGATTAATGTTAGGGTTTGGTTTAGGATGTCAGCTTTTGCTTTTTCGGTGAAACATAACTCTGTCATAGGGTAACATTTGTTTGATCCCCTAGATTGTGCTTAAAGTTACAGTGAAGGATTGTTCAGAGCGATTGGCAGAGCAACATTTTCGTCTTCGTGTTGTGCCTTTTGATCGTACATATGAGAACCAAAAAGCCAGTTGTGTGTAGACAGAAAGAGTTCATCTTCCTACTTGGACTCAGTAGATTCTATTCTGGTCTAGATGTCAGTGGTGCTTTTATTTGATGCTCTGTTTTCTTTGCAGTTCCAGCACTTTATGACATTGAATTCATCTGCCCAGACCCTGACAATGCCACTCTGAAGTGCCTTTTGCAAGGAAAGACAATTGAAACACACCTCTGTCTCAGGTAAGTTACAACAACGTGTTACCATTGTTTGTTATAGTTCTGGTCTGCTTTAATGGTGACTTTACATGGAAGCTTCAACAAATGTTGATGGTGTCATTCGTTCATAAAAACATTGACATGACAAGGTCGTTAGGTATTCAACCCCTTAATCTCAGTGAAGTCATCACCATCTCTCTCAATATGCAGTCAAAATTCGAATCCTATCAACTCTGGTAATGCCAAAGATAACGATAATGATTATAGATTTATTGATATTACCATTACGATGATAATAATAATGTTTATAATAATAATGGTGCTGATAATGATAATAATTGTGATAAAGAATAATGAAGTTTAAGAATGATCATGATTATGATAGTAAGAATTATCATGATGATGGTCATTATAATGAGAATTATTATGATTATCATAATACTTATGATAATGATAAAGATATTTATTGATATTGATAATGGCACTCTTTGTCTTGTAGACGAATAGAAATGAAGGATGTGCCAACAGAATCGATAGAGGCCACTACCGAATGGTGCAAAAACCTTTACAATGAAAAGGTAGGTATAGGCCAGTCTAGAACCATGCATTGCTGCTTGGAACTTTGCAACCTGAAGTGTTTTGACAGAGAGTCCTCGACTTGGGGCTTAAATTATCAACATGAAGCGCCATAAACGAAATTAACTCTGAAAGAAAATAAATTGTCGTTGTAGCCCTACCTTCCCCATATTAATTATCTTGCAAACGCCAGATTCATGTTATCCCTAAGAACGTGTTTTCTTTTATTTTCGCCAAATTTAACTTCGTTGCACCTGTACTCTACTGCCCCAAAAATTTACTTTCCAGAGGGTCGAACGAAAATTATAAAATTATAAAATTACAAAATTATTGGAGGGTCAAATGCAAAACGACAGAAAAATATTTCCCATTCATTACCTGCTCCTTTTGTACTACTCGCAATTTTTTATAAGGAAGTTCCGCTCAGGCTCAGTACTGAAAATTCCTTAACTGACGGCCAAGTTTGAGTACTGTATAGTCTTTGAGTTGTACAAAACTATGCCCGAAAATGATTCCGCTATTCATCGCAATTTTGAGTACTGTACTCAATATTCCTTAGCAATTCCTGTTTGCTTTGTGATTCTTCAAAATAACCAAACGTCAAGGAAATATAGGTCATAAAAGTGTCAGAAGACGAGTAGAAATGAATACTGATTGAAAACCATTGGCGATAAGTATTGCTTGCTCTGTTAATTCAATGCTTCATCTTTTTTAATCGAAATGTTAAGTTAAAGAAAAAGTCACATTCCTTTGTAGTCTCCGATCAAGTACTAGAAATTCCTTATATTTTTGCCTACCCGGGTACTGCCTTCCTTATAAAGCACTTCCTTATAAAAGAATGCGTGTACTAACAAAGATACACGCAGTTTTTTTTATACGCAACTTTGCTCGGCCCTAGTTCAAAAAGTTGCTTATTTTTGGACCTTTTATGGCCACCTTTTAGTAGCAAAAGTTGCTTAGTAGTTGCTTAATTTTAACTGTATCTTTTTGCCCTAAGAATAGTATAGAGGCTAGAAAAACAGCAAAATCTATCATGGCACATAAAATGACTTGAAACATTTCTCCCTGCTGATATTGTTACCATTAAAGACTTCGTATTGAGAGTTAAACGGAAACCCCTCAATGAGATGCCTCACTTAACGAGAAACACTCCGTTGATATGTGAGTTTTGACGATAAATAAATGGAAATAGCTTCTATGTTGATCAATCCTCGATTGCTTGCACTGATATAAATTATCGAAAATTTTAAAAGTTGCTTAGGTTTTTTCCTGTGGTACTATACGTTGCTTAAGCTTTTAGGCCTTCTACATCTTGGTTGCTTATAAGCGGTTGCTTATAAAAAAATCTGCGTGTATGATAATAATGCTTGATTAGCGTGTACGTTATTTTCTGTTGACAGGATGATGCTATGGAATTTTACTTCAACAACGGTAAATTCGCAGCTCCTGTTGTTGATTTTCCAAAAGACCCTGGAATCTAATTATTGTGATAATCTGGAATATTTTATTAGCTCTTCCTGTACTATTTATACTGAAATATGCTATTACATCTGGTTCATATATCATTCTTGGAAGTCTGTTCTCCTGTCTTATTGTGGGTAAGTTAAATATCGATCAAATTCATAAGAAG